>CM076574.1:265413807-265721936 GCA_034641835.2 Pinus albicaulis
TGCAGACTCTGTCTACCGAAATAAGTTTGTAATCACTGTGATGATCAATCTGAACTTCAATAGCTCCGATACCATGTAAAAATTTGCTGAATAATGATTAATTATCCACCGAGACTATCCTGATCACATACAATTCGAATTTATATGCAACACATAATCTCTTCCACTCAGATCATCACACATGCGGAAATAAAACAAGCGATAGCACATCAAATCATCATACACATTAACACGGTATGTATGGGGAAAGCTTATAGCTGAAAACCCCGCAGCTATTGTGTATATTATAATGGAGAAATCATGTAACAAACTCAGTACAATACTCCTCACAAGTACTCGGTACTTTCTCATGAAGTTACACATAATCTAGCTCAGTTTTGAACAGGTTACTGGTTCAAAACTCACCGCCAATTGCCTTGCCTCTATTGCGCAATCCAGGCCTGTCTATATAGAGATCCAAGGTTCGAATCTCCTTGGCCTGACAGCGCAATCATCATGGGCAATTCCTCCAAGTGTGGTGCAAATCTCATGCACAACTGATGTCGCCACTGATAGCTAACTCCACCCTTTCATCTACCTCTTTCACTGGTCTCCACTGAACTGATCATGCACTGTAGTGAACTGATGTGTTCTTGAGTTGAATAATGAGTTACTAATTAATGAATTAAATAATGTTTAATTCACTCCACTCATAACTAATTGATTAGCTAGTTAAACTAATCTCAACTAGTTCAACTAAAATAAACAGAACACAACTCCACTATCTATCTCATTAACTCCTCCAAACTTCTGCCACTGAAGTCCAACTGAAGTCAACCATGCATGATGCCATCAAACCCTTGGGAACCACGTGATTCCTATGTCAGATGCATGAGCCACTTCTGTAGCTCGAACTGAAGTGCTCCAAGAGAGTAAACTGCTGTTTATAGTCTAAATATTATTAAGGGTAAATAATATTTGGCTTCCCTGTTTTAAGGAGAGGCAGTCTAAAAATAGACTTCGACCTCTTTGACCTCAAAAATAGAGTCTCATCTATTTTTACCAACATGACACATACTTCAAGAATCTCAAACTGGAATCCCCGAACCATGCTCCATATGTCTAAAAAGAGACATAGTCTAAAAATAGATTTTGCGCCAGAATTTGCCTGCGGGCCCACTTAGTGAAGGCGACTTCATTTCACTAAGCTCCATCATCTTCTTTGCATTTTCAACAACCCTGAAGCCATAATCACTTATGCCACAAATATCAACCACGCTTCATTGCTATCCAATTCTCCCTCCCTGGGTTTGACATAAGCTGCTCAATACTCCCCACTTTGCATGTGAAATGTCTAGTCTAATAAATACCATTTCATACATTAGGCTACCCACTTCACTTGGATATGGAACACGAGACATGTCCTCTTCTTCTTCTTGTGTCTTGAGACACTTTTCAACAGATAAATTCACACCAACAGGAATAGGAAACTTCATTGATTTACTATCCTGCATATTGAACCTCTGCAGTATTGTCTCGACATACGTCCTCTAGTTTAACCAAAGCTTCCTCTTTTCCTAATATCTCTTAATTTCCATGCCCAAAATATAGTTTGCAGCACCAAGATCCTTCATGTCGAATTTGGAGAACAGTTGGGTCTTCAAATCTTGGATAATTTCTTTGTCATTTCCAATCAACAACATATCATCCACTCTGAACCAAATAAATAACATGGTCACCAATTAATTTTTAAAATTAAACACAGTGATCCGCCTTGCTTCGGGTGGAGTCAAGTCCCCGTATATAGGTATCAAATTTCTGATACCACATCCTTGGTGACTTTTTTAACCCATACATAGACTTCTTTAACCTGCATAATAGCTCTTTCTTCCCCTTCACCATAAAGCCTTCAGGTTGTTTCATGTATATCTCCTCTTCTAGATCCCCATGAAGAAATGTTGTCTTCACATCCATCTGTTCTACCTCAAAATAAAATGCAGCAGCAACAGATAAAAGTAATCTAATAGAAGTAACTTTGGCAACAAGAGAAGAAATATCACCAAAATTAATTCTCGACACCTGGGAATAACCTTTTTCTACCAACCGAGCTTTGTATTTCTCCACCTTGCCTTCTACATTCATCTTCTTCTTAAACACCCATTTCCTCTTGATGGACTTCCTTCCAGCCAACAGCTCCACCAGATCCCATACCTCATTTTTATGCAAGAATCCCATTTCATCAACCATGGCCTCCTTTTTAGAGTGTTCCATCCTCTCGAATCTACCGCTCCTCGATGGCTCCGGGATCATCGACTCGCTATAGTTAAAGCAAAATTTGAATATAAAACAGATGGACTATACATTTCGGTTTTCTTCGTCCCGAACCGATCTTCCTTTCGTCACCGAGTTGTGGCTCTTCCTCTTTCAAGTCTACTTCTATTGTAGAGTCCGATTCATCATCCTTTAGCTCAAACTCTATCTTCTTCCTGTTCCTTTTGGTAGGAATTCATGCTTAACAACATATTTCACCTCTCAAACACCACATCTTGGCTGTACACAACTTGCCTTGTTTTTGAGTTCCAAAGCTTGTAACCTCTTTTAAACCATCCTTATACCCAATAAAGATGCACCTTTCAAATTTATTATCCAACTCTCGTCCTTTTATCCTTTGGAACATGTACATATGCATCACATCCAAATACTCGCATGTGAAAGAGAGGGTTTCTTACTAGTCCATACCTCATGTGGAGTCTTATCCTCCAATGCCGATGAAGGTGATATGTTAAACCAAGTAACATGCAACTCCATCGCTCTTCGCCTGCACTTGTCCTAACCTTAGTACCACTACATGCTTCTTGCCTTTTCCATCGTTCGTTCATTCTTTCGTAACTCCGTTTGTTGAGGTGTGTATGGAGTAGCCTTCGTTGCGTGCTATACCACACTTCTTATAGAACTCTTCAAATTCCTTTTCTGCATAACTCCCCTCACCATTATTTGGCCCGCACCTTTATCTTCTTCTTCTCCTGTCCGGTTTCCTACCGAGCCTTAAATTCTTTAAATATGTTAAAGACTTTAGATTTATTCCTCAAGAAATATATCCATGTATTCCTTGAGAAGTCATCTATAAATGAAACATAGCATTACTAACCCTACCTGCATGGATGGAACCGACATAGGTCCAAAACACATCACCGTGCACAAGCTTTAACATTCGTTCACCTCTAGTCAGAAGGAATACCACCGATTCTCGCTTCCCATATACAAAATGTTCATAGAAATCAAAATCCGTAGAGATATTATATATACCTTCTACCATACCATTTCATGCGTATTTGAAGGCACTTTCTCTCCAATATGTCCAAGCCTTCGATGCCACAAGATAGTCTTTTCTCCAGACCTGCTAGGCTTTCCACTCCACTTTCAAGAACCACAAAAATATTGCACCCATCAATAAATAATGTTGTCTTGGCTGCGTAGTTCCAATCCAAACTCCCCGCATTAAATACCATTGCTCCCCGAACCATCTTACATGTATCTTTCGAACATTGTTTTTACACTTCGCATCATCCATTTTGCTTGCTGCAAATTAGATTTCCGGCCAATGCATGAATGTGCACACTGTGAAGTGTTCTAATCCTTCCACCTTGCAACTTCAGCTTTAATTTTCCACGGTCCATTCTGGCCTTCCTATCATCACCTAAGTAGACATCACCACCATCATATTTATCATACACGTAACCACTCCCTATGGGGAGTGATGTGAAAGGGATGCACCCGAGTCAATTAACTATGACTCATGATCTTCATGTGTATTTGAAGAAGAAGCCAAATACACATCCCCACCTTCATTCGAGGTGTTTTTTTCCTTACAAAGGAGCACCACGTATCCCTTTCCTTTCTCAAGAGCTTTAGATTCGTAGTCCTTTTCGTAGTGCCCTTCCTTCGCATTTCCAACACACATTTAAAAAATTTCGTGAGATTTAGATCTCTCTCTAGATTTAGATCTCCACTCGAAACCTTATTCTTGTTTCTCGTTTTAGACCTTCCCTCATACGGATAAGGCATCTCCATTATGATCGTCCATATTTCTCTATCTCATTCCTCCATTAAAGAAGGCTAAGACAATGTCATTAAAATTCAAGGTAGTTGTCTTACCTATTGCAATAACTTAGACTGCCCCATGAGTCCGGTAGAGAACACAACAAACTAATGCACTTATATTCATCTGAGATTTTAATATCAAGAGATGACAACTAACTTACCACCGCATTGAAGGCGTTCTCGTATGCTTCCGTCACCGAGTCTCCATCTCATCCCCAAATTATACAAACATTTTTTCCACAGAACAATTTATTCACCAGTAGAGACACAGATTGGTACAAAGTCCCAAGTTTGTCCCACAAATTCTTCGTCGTAGCTTCCCCAGACATATTCAACAAGTCACTTAACTATACACACAACCATATTTTTTCTCACCTTTCGATCCAAATTTTTCCAAATTTTCTCATCCGATTGCTTGGTTTATTACTTGGATCTACCACGATCCACCGGGGTCTTTATCCACCGCAGATCCTCCATCTGAGCTCAAACTAAAAAATGTGACCACTAAATTTCTCAATCTCTCTATCTTTCCACTCGCTCACCATCCTCTTTCACAACAAGAATCGATCCCGGCACCCCATTGAACAGTAGTCTACCACAAAGCCCGAGAAAAAAACCCCTCAACAACAAAGGCATCCGAAGTCGAAACAACTCCGATACCAAATGTAGGTTTTAAACCTATACATAAATTATCTACAAACAAATCTTAAAATAGAAAATAAACAATAGTGAGAGCATAAAACATAAAACAAACATATACAATAGTAGATTTACACCGGATCCCAAATTGGATGACTAACTTGATTTTTCATTATATCCTTTAGTGTTACAACACATATATATATAACCTAAGAAAAAACATAAACCCCAATCCATTAACCCCCGGATTAGAACATAACCGTAGTTCCCTTGACCGAATCTACAAAATACTAGGGGCCGAAAACCATCATGCCCCAAAACCATGTGCAAACCCATGCACAAAAACATGGCCGGGTCCGCCCATAGAAAAATAGGGTCCAATTTTTTTTTTCTCCCCAGGGCGCCGCCTACAGACCCCGAACAAGGGGGCCCCTCGCTCGCCCCCGTCCGATACCCCTATCGCGCCGCACAATGCACAGGAGGGGCTACTACTCCCCTCGCAACCCCGTAGGTGACTAGTCATGGAAAGAATATAACAGACACTTCAAACAATTATGCTACGAAGTGCACCGCATGAGGACCGTTAGATCTCGGGGGGTGTATCAAAGGTGGACGACGAATTGATACTCGCGAATTGTGATGAGGTGGGCGTTGGAAAGTTGCGATGCGGAAAGGGAGAAGCCACGTGTCGACATTGCGCATTAGCGCACATCGCAGTTTATGGTTTTGTGCTTAAGGTTGGCACTAAGTAGCGTGTTGGATGCGATGCGATGTGATCGCATATCGCACAAGACAAGATATATGTTTGCTATAAATGTTAAAATTTGTGGCAAGTATTTATGCTATGTTGTGATTGGTTCTAGGATTATGGAACTTGAAGACTCCGTTCCGCGTATATGTGCATCCCGTTATATGCCATGTTATAAAGTATATGTTGTTGATTGCTAATCGTATTTATGTTAATATGTAGTGTTTGATTGTTGAAACATATGTATGTTGATAAAAAAAATAAAAAATTGTAATATGCGCATTAAAAGGGAGTTTGCGTGGGCCATACTAAAAGAGGCCACAAAGGAAAGACCTCAATGCATGACAAAGGACCGGAGCCCATGTAGAACGTTGTTGCGTCGTTGAGTCATACAAAAAGGTCAACACGGAAGAAAATACACGGTAATAAGAAGAAGACTTAACACACCGAAGAAAGGCTCGGTAAGAAAAATGATCTCGGGAGCCAGTGCACTAAAGGTAACAAAGATAATGTTGGGAAAAAGGAAGTTATGTTAATAAGCTTGAAAGATAACTACAGAAATGTATAAGACAAAGGAACAACAAGCAGAAGAGGACAAACACACAACAAGCTAAGAAGCCGAAAGGGTTTAATTGGAATATTATTGTAATCGTAAATGTATTATTTATTTTATATTGTCTCTGTGATGCAAAGTCAAGTCTCCGTAGGAAAAGAAAAACTCCAATTTAATACTCGAAATGAGTGAATTTAGTGTTGTAACATCTTGAATATGTCGAGTGGGGAAATGAATGGGTGGAAGGCAAGAATCATGCCCTCGTTCACTTCATATTCCATATAGAATACGTTAGCCATGAAGTAATTCTATAAATGATGTTATTGTAATGCATATGGGAAGGAGATCGGAAGAATAAAGAAGGAGAAGATAGGGAGAAGTCAGAAGATAGCGTAGCCAATATGAAGCACTTAAAGGCCGGAAGGGCAGAGGTGAAGGAGTAAAACCCGTATTGATATCTAGGTAAATCAAAGATATGATTTTGTGTATCGTAGTGTGAGGAAGTCAGTGCTTCCATATCAAGTTTTAGCTTCGATAGATGTCCAAGCTAGAAGCCGTTGACGTAGGAGCCTCCGTGGGTTGTAGCCTGGCAGTAAAATAGATGGGTGCCTCCGGGAGCTTCCTCGTAATTTCTAGCTTTGGCAGACTAGGAGGTAGCCTCACAAAGTTGGAACCTACAAAAAAATCGGGCAGAGAGGGAGTTGGAGCTTTCTTTGCATCAAAAACAATAATAATAGTGGTTTTCTTCCTTATGGGTTTCCTCTTATATTTTTTGTCTATATGCATGATGATCTTAATGTTGATGTTTTTGTATTTAATCTTAATATTTGTCGCTTCATATATGATGTGCTCACTCCCGTAAACCCTTTAATCACACTCTATTGCATATCAAAAATGCAATTGTTTTTTGCTTCGAGAAAATCCTCTTCTCGGCAAATTCAACTTCTTTTGGAAGCTTCTTTGTTACAAAACAACAATGGTTAGAAAACCATGATTAATACACATCATCCCAAATCTTATACATAACTTCCATTCAAACTCACAAACTTTCATCCAATAAACATCATTCCTCACTTCCATTTCATAGGGCTTTTAAAAGTCAAATGCGCCAATGTGCTTAATACCACCGCATCACAAAGTTGTAAGCAAGACTCGAATTTGTTTGCTTTGATAACTCGCGCTCCCAATTTATATTTGACCCTCGTAATTCAAATTAAATTTAACTTACTCCTTATGCAAGCCTAGATCCGCAATACCCACATTCTTTTACTCAACATGCATCTCAAGACCGCACTTCGTAATTGTTATGGAATTGCCATTTCTCTATACAGCTTTAAAGGCTGTTTATACAACCTTTTCACGCTAAGGCAAGAGCTTTTAAATACAAACAAGAGTCGTTATTCGCAGTCGATTTCAATCGTAACTCACTTACAAATTCGCTCATTAACCAAAACTTCTTAAGCGCTAATAAACTCAAATCAACTCCGTACTTGCATTATAAAATGACATCAGGAATCAACCCACAACCTACCATAACACTGCGTTTTAACTCAATTCATTTACTATAAATTAAGACCGGAATCGATCTCCATCGATTTGAATTCATAGCACAAACTCAATAGGTGAAGCGATCCTAGCAATTAAGCATTCCGCAATTCAATGCACCGTCGATCCAAGACATAAAATCTCCATTTAATCAAGGTACAACACATAAAATTCGTAATTTGCGCTCGATTCAATCGTCCGACTAATTCATACCGTGAACTTATAACGCATCCCGTAACCTTTATTATTTATCCGAAACGCCGTTTTATATTCCCAAACCCAACTCGTTATTTACCTGCATTGGAAACGCCGTTCGTAGTGTGAACTATGAGTCGATTTTGTTCCTTTTTCAACAATTGATCGTTACGCCTTCACCGTAGTTTCCCACAAGCATATCAATGTCGCTCTGGACTTAACCTCTCGCATCAACACAACTTGTCATCCGCCAATTTGAATACCTCATTCGATTGGGAATTTAATCCATATTTCTAACCATAACATCAATTCTCGTAAATAGATTTAAATTCTGTATTAAAACAAATTCATAAAACCCAATCATCTTCCATCACCGCATTCCATCAACACTACAATATTGGTATTAATAATACTCAATTCCTTTAATCCGCAGTCACAATACAAACCCAATTACAACATCGATTATTCAGATCGATTTCTTATTACATTGCAAATTAACCATTCACACAGGATTTAATGTTCGATTCAATGTCTTCTCGTCTTCAATAGTTTTGCAATGAACTCATAAACAACGATTTCACAACCAAATTATATAAACGGGCATTCTTCATTTAAACCCAATTGGCAAGATATATTCCAATTTTAAATCGAACTACATAATTTCAAAAAACCAATTTTTACATTAACAATGAAAACATTACAGACTTTGTCTTTGGCAGATATGCAAATAAGAATGGCTTTTCCGACAATTGCCGAGCCTTACAAGCTTTGGTCATTCAAGCTTTTCTTTCTCCTTTTCATTTTATCCTACTTGCCCAATTGCCTTTGAGGCCTTCTAATTTATACAAATTAAAAATGCACTAAATTGAGCTCTATCCCTTTAAAATCTCAACAAATCCCTAAATCTCTCAACATCCCTAAAAGATAGATTTTTATCCCTAAAACTTTCAGAAACTAATTCAACTTAGTCTGATCATTAATTCTAAATTATCTTGAAACTAATTTCTCTCATGTTTCCGCTGTATGGAAACATTTACAAACTCTCACAAATACTCACATCACTCAAATTATATTAATATTTTTACATGAAATTTAATATTTCTTCAAAACATGAAACCCTAGCTTAAATAAAACACAAGGTGTTTTTCTGCTAATGCTCCAGATCAACATATTAATATTTTTGTTTCATTATACATTAAGTTGATCTGAAATGAAGGTATAAATAAGTTTTAAGTTTAAAAAAGTACGTAAATGTATTAAACCGATTCACCCCCCACCCCCTCTCATTTTAATCGCGGGTTCAACACATTGAACCTTTTGTTTGAGATTTATTAATTGTTAAATAAGGTGTTTATCTTTGCATCCTCATAATTTTCTATGATTTCCTTCGTAAAAATTGGACTAAGTGACAATTTGTTTACGAGAGAAAAGCCATCGATACCATACAAATGTATTTTTCTTAAATATAAAGTTGAAATGCGTATATTTTGTGTTTAATGCACATTACGTAGATTAAATATTGCTTCATATATAGTATCTAGTTACAGACCTCTAGCCATCAAACTTCTCATATCGATCTTTGGAATATGGTGGGTCTTCAATCCAACATTGCAGTTTATGAAATCACATTTCACATTTATTTTATTCTCATCAGTTGAGTTTCCTCTACTACATTTTCTCCATTAGGAATAATTTATTGTATCAACTTGGTCGACCTTCCTTCAAACCTTCCATCTCTCCTTTTATTTCATTATTCATGTCTTCCATGTTTCCCTTCATTCTTTCGTCAATCTTAGCTTCAATGTCATCCATATTTGATTCCATACCATCCATATTAGCTTCCATGCTATTATTCAAACCATCCATCTTATCTTCCATGCCTTTCTACTAACCATCCATCGTAGCTTCCACGCCTTTCTTAAAAACTCCCATTTCATTTTTTGTTACTTCTCGTGAGAGAAAAATTTGTGCCCTCGGTCTTGTAATTTTGATATATCATGTTGCAATTTTTCCTCCTCATGAGTCATAAGAGAGTATTAAGTGAGGGTCAATGGGCTAAAATCATTTTTATGTGAATTTAGAACCCAATATAGACCTATGCTTCAATATTCCCTTGAATCATTTCAAATCGATTTTTCAAACAATACCGATGCAATTTGAAAAAAAATACACACCTTTTTCTTTATTTTAAGGAGAACGATATTGAACATGTATCTCCGTAATTTAAGATACCCGAGATTTTATTCGTAATTTAGTAGCTCGAATCTTCTTCAATTCCACAAGTCTAAACTCCGATTTGGATTCTTCAGAAAATTTATGCCCAATCTCCCACAATGACCCCAACAGGGAATGTTCAAAGGAGAGCGAATTGGTATGGCATACTGTCCTCTCGTTTCCTCCTTCTGACTCTAAAATTGATACACAGAAAACCCATTTTGCAATTTTGGCCAATTTTTACATAATACTAATTGATGCTCGCAGAGAGAGAGTTATGATGATTTCATAAGGTCACCTATTTGATAAAATTTTCGGGAGCCTACAAAAACCCCACTTCCAAAGATCATATCTCCAAAATATTGCGAACCAAGTCTAAAATTTTATATGGGGTTCCTTAGATATCTTCGCAAATGGGTATTTTGTTTAGCTCAAACTTCGTAGAAAATAATTTATAGCAAAAATTTGATGATGACCCGTTTGAAGAAGAGAAACCCTAGAATCCAAAGCTTTGATACCAAATGTTATGAAACCAACTCCAAAAATAGAAGAAAAGAGAGATCAACATCTTAGTTATCGCCCACTTCGAGGGGGAACCTCCTTACATTACATAAATGAACAATTCTCGGATGACACAATGAAAAAACCTCCTTTCTATATAGGAGTCCATGAGGTCACAATATAATCCTATCCAACCTAACAATAATAATGCAAGGGCACAATAATAACAATAGTGGACTTATGGGGAACAACATTGGCAAAATGTATTCTACATGGCATAAAAATAACAACAAGGGACTTGCCACTAATAATATAGCCCTAACATGCGCCCTCGTCCTTCAAAAAAGTGTTTTTCTCAACACTTGAGTAGTTTGGATGATTTTGTATAAATCCTCCCTCAGGAATCTTCAAAGGATAAGTTCTCCCACTTGAAAAGATACCCCGAAATTGATCGATTTCATAAGCTTGCTGAGTTCTTTATATCCGTGATCGCTTCAAGTTCCAATATGTTTTTTCCTTCCTCATCAAGTTCCTTCCGAAATATTGCCCGACCTGAAGTTTTTAACCTATAACCTTCTTTAAGCATGAAACATGGAAAATTAAAAGAACTCTGGAAGATGCAGTGAAGTCTATAATTTGTATGTCATAGTACCAATCTTTTGAAACATGTTGTAAGGAATATAATATTTCATGATAATTTATTACCCTTCTTAGCTTTCGAGGGAAATTTTTTTGTATGTCGTAGCCGTAAAAATACCCGCCGCCACATAAAAAAAATTCTCTCACTACGATGTTGATATACCTATTCTTCATTCAGATTTTGTGCCAAATTTAGGTTATCCTTGAAGATTTGGAGAACTTGTCGTTGATGCTCGATGTGATTTTCCAATGCTTGAACCTTTATAATTTTCTCTTAAAGATGATGTGATGAATTACGTATGATATCCATAAAATGCCATAAATGGGGTCATTTTTGCCGCAATGTGAAAGGAAGTGTTATACCACCATTCAACCGTAGGTAACCAATTAACACATTGTGTTTGTCTATTAGATACAAAGCAAGCCGAAGATATCCTTCCAAACATCCGTTTCACTATATCATTTTTCCCATCGCATTGAGGATGATAAGATCTACTATATGTGTTGAGTACCAAAACAAGAAAACAATTCGTCCAAAAATTTCGCTGAGTTGATTTGATCTCTATCGCTTACAATAATCTTTTGGTTTCCATGTAGCTTTTTGAATTGTTTCATAAATGCAAGAGCACATGTACTCTACTTAAAATGGATGAGATAATGCACACAAGTATACTTGGTAATTCTATCAACTACCACCATGATGATAGTCTTTTCCTTCAG
The DNA here is from genome assembly GCA_034641835.2 of Pinus albicaulis. Taxonomy (NCBI): domain Eukaryota; kingdom Viridiplantae; phylum Streptophyta; class Pinopsida; order Pinales; family Pinaceae; genus Pinus; species Pinus albicaulis. The sequence goes on from CM076574.1 coordinate 265,425,642, forward strand.
AATTAGGGAAACATGTAATAAAATCCATTGAAACCTCCTCCCCAACGTTGATTTGAAATGGATAAAGGTTGTATTAGACCCGATGTCTTAATTGTCTCAACTTTATTTTGTTGAAAACCAAAAAATTCCGCCACAAACTTTTGAATATCAAATTTATGTTATCCCAAAAAAATATTTCTTCACCATGTGGTAAGCTTTTAAAAATCTCGAGTGTGCTACTACTGTAATAACAAAAGAATATTTTTTGTTTTAGTTGGGAATTCTTACAAATATATAAGCGATATGTGCACCATAAGGAATTAGTCCTCCAACTAAAGGTATTATATGTACTAGGATCTTACTGCAACTTTTGGAATGAGTGTTCATACCTCATCATTCTTCCATTCCTCCCTCGATTGGGTTATCCAATCGGGTTGGATAGTAGCAATGTTACAAAGAAATGCTTCGACATCCTCATCCTTTTCGAGAGTGCATGTGCACCAACATTTAGCTTCCCTTTTGTAGATGATTTCAAAGTCATAACCCAACATCTTTGTGACCCATTTTTTGCCGTCTTTCCGAAGATAATTTTTCTTTCAAAAAGTATTTAAGACTATCATGATCGCTTTACCTCAAGTGTCTTCCCATTAGGTAAGGTTTCCATTTCCTTTAGTGCATGTAGTATTGCCAACATTCTTTTATCACAAATATATTTTGTAAATGATTTCCTTTGTTTGGATGGCTTTCAAAAGCAATGGGTCTTCCTTCTTGCATCAAAACAACACCAAATCCATTTCCGAGGCATCACATTCCATAATAAATATTTTTGTGAAGTCTAGCATAGCTAAGACCGATGCTCGGCACACGCTCTTCGTATTGTTTTCTTTTTCTTCCAGTTAGCCTTAGTTGTCAGGAGTCCATGAAAATACATCTTTCTTCAATAATGTTGTTAGAGGCAAAATCGCTATTATCTCGATAACTCTTAGAAAAATTTGCACAATACCCCGTTAACCCGAGAAAATCCTGCAAATCGCTTTATGGTCGCAACTTCCATTCCTCAATGGCTTTAATTTTTTTAGGGCATAACTTAACACCCTCCCTAGATACAATATGACCTAAGTATTCCACTTTTGTACTCCAAAGAAACATTTGGAGGTTTTTGCATATAATTGTTTCTCCTCCAATAGTTTGAGCACCCTATCAACATGCTGAAATACGATCCTTCCCAATACCGCTCGTAGGATTATATCATCGAAAAATACTAACAAAATTTTCTAAGGAAGGGCTGAAAATGGAATTCCATCAACCCTTGAAATGTAGAAGTTGTATTGGTAAGGAAAAAAATGCATGAACAAAAATTCATAATGACCTTCATGAGTTCAAAATTTCATTTTCTAAACAATTTTGTCTTCATTCTAATTTGATGATATCCTTTAACGAAGATCTAACATGGTGAAATAAATTGCTCCATGTAATTCATCCAAGTAGTCCATCAATCACAGAATGGAAAATTTATATTTAATAGTGAGCTTATTGATCTCCCTATAATCCTGGACACGTGCGCCATGATCCATCCTTCTTTCAGATCAATAATAATGAGCAAGAAAGAAATTTGACTAGGTTGAATTATACCAAATTTCTTACCATTTGCGCAACTTACACGTTCAATTTCTCTCTTTTTTGTACATAAGAATATATGTAAGGCTTGATGTTCGAGGAACACGTCCTAGAATCAAATGAATAGCATGACTATGATCACTAATAGTTGGGAGTCCTTCTGGAGTTTCAAAAAAAAACTTGGAATGATTGTCCAAGGCCTTTGAGATCTGAGAAATAAATGATTATGATGTTGGCAAACTTCTATTGAGCATAATTGTGCAATGATGCCTCGTTGTTCTTTCATCGAAGGATTTTTCATGACATTAGTGCTTATTATCTTTCCCAACTTCCCCCGCAATACCCCGTAATTCAACTTCCTTTCCTTCCGAAAAATTTCAAGAAAACTTCTGAAAATTAAAAGTTTCCCATCCCTAAATATTGTAAACATCAGGATTCTAGTAAACATTAGCACCACCCATTAGAAGTGGAAAGAATTGGACTATTCAATACATATTTCCCCATGGTTAGATTTATATTATGGCACTTTCCCGCAGCATTTTATAGTTCCCGCATTTTCCACCATCACTTGACACTGTCATTGGGTATAGGAAGAAATTCAATTCTCGCTACCTCACAAGGAATAAATTATGGGTACTAATTAAATCAATAAGAACTATTACATTTTTTTTCTTGATATGTCCTTCTATCTGAGAATTTGACAGTGGTAATTCCTATCAATGCATTACGGATATGACAGGATTCATTTCATCTTCCTCTAGGGTTGGTTCCTAGTGTGCTATCCTCTTCTTTGAAGTTTATTTTTCCTTTTCTTTCCTCTTCACAAATAATAAAAATAATTTCTTCTGGGTGCACTTTTATGACCTTAGTGTACTTTCTATCGCAACTATAGCAAAGCCCTTCTCATTTTTCTTCTATTTTTTATGAGTGGTAAGCTTCCTTGTCACCATAATTTTACTTTCAATTTTTCTTGCCAACATGAATGCCTTCTTCAATGAATCAGTTCCCAATGTGCGAACCTCATATTGATATTATCATTTAAAATCCTTATGAAAACATTAATCTTATGTTCCTATGGAATATCGCTTATCCTTATATTCTCAATTTTTCGGAAGTCCTCAATGTGTTCCACCATTGAAACTTTTGTTTGGAGATTTATCTAATTGGGTCAAAGAAGTTGTTTCTCTTTGTATCCTCATAATGTTATATCATTTCCTACGTAAAACTAGACCAAGTGACAATTTTTTTACGAGAGCAAAGCCATCGATACCACAAATTCATTTTGTTCTAAATATCAAATTGCAATGTGTACCTTTGTGTGTTTTGCACATTATGGAGATAAAAATATTGCCCCATCTATAGTATTCAGTACATGTGGATCCCGTCATCAAATTTATTCATATCGATCTGGAATATGGTGGGTCTTCAATCCAACATTAGAGTTTATGAAATCATGATTAAAATTATTTTGTTCTCATCATGAGTTTCTACTACCTTTTTTCCATTAGGAATCATTTCTTGCATCAACTTTTTCAAGCCTTCCTTCAACCTTCCATGTCTTTCTTAAACTATTCCATGTTGCCTTCTATACCATCCATATGTGTGCTTCCACTCCATTCTTCAAACCATCCATATTAGCTTCCATGCCTTTCTTCAAACCATCCATCTTAGCTTCCATGCCTTCCTTCAAACCATCCATCTTGGGCTTCCACGCCATCCATCTTAGCTTTCACACCTTCCATATTAGATTCCATGCCACTCATCTTAGCCTTCCACGCTTTTCTTCAAACTATCCATCCTAGCTTCCATGCCATTCTTTCGAACCATCCATCTTAGCATCCATTTCATTTTTTGTTACTTTTTATGAGAGCGAAATTTGTTGCACTTGTTCTGTAGTTTTGATATATCATGTTGCACTTAAAACATGATATATCAAAACTTCCATGCCTTGGCTATTCTGAAAATATTACGAACAAAGATCTCAAATTTTTAAGCAAGTTTCTCAGATTTCCTCGCAAATGGGTTTTATTTTAGCGTCCGAAAATTCGTAGAAAAAAATGTTATAGATAAAAATGCCTCGATGACCTATTTGAAGAAATGAAACCTCAGAATCCAAAGCTATGATACCAAATGTTATGAAACCAACTCCCAAAATATGAGAAAAGAGATATCAATGCCTTAGAAATCAACCATCAAATTGGGAAACCTCCTTTATGTTACACATAAAATAAACAATTATTGCATGAAACAAATGAAAAAAAACCAACTTTATATATATAGGAGTCCATGGGGTCACAATATAACTTATCCGACCTAACGATAATAATGTAAGGGCACAACAATAAAAATAGTGGGCTATTATGGGTACAATAATAGAAAAATGGGGGACTACATGTGTACAACAATAACAATAAGGGACTACACAAATAATATAGGGCCCTAACATGCCCAATGATTGATCACATGAATGGGAGAGTTATTTGATAAGTAATAGATGATCACAAGCATAGTGTAGACCTCTTAGAAAGTAAAAGATGGTTTTTTTTTAACCCCCGCCTCCCGAGGACATTTAGGATTTCATATTTGTTACATACCATGTCCTTAATGGAAATGGAATTGATATATATATATATATATATATATATATATATATATATATATATATATATATATATATATATATAGATATGCATTTCCATGGAATCAAATGTCATGTTTTTAACCAAGCAACAAGACCATCGCTATTACATTGATCCGTAATAGTTTTATGACTTAGCCAAACCATTAAAGAAAAATTCATAAGTTAAATGGCCTACTTAAAAAATATATAGTTTCTATATGAAAACAACTTATTGCTTGCTTCCTCCAACTTGTTGTCTTCCCCAAATAACCAAAATGTGTATCCATTCATAAATCTTGTTCCATCTACATCCCTTTCCCAATTAAAATCCTCAAAACCCTATATATCCATTATGTGTGGGTCCCGTACAACATCATTATGATATAAAATGGAATATTCATTGGTACTCACAAATACCTAAAGACCCCGGATCCATTGTAGCCCATTTCTCATGTCTAGAATTAACTACGAACCAAAATCAAGGCTCCCACTATCTGGGTAATATATAGTCTAATACAATCCCTAACATACATCAAATTACACACTACATTAAAATAGGAATAAAAATCATATCCTCAACCTATGTAGGTATTGCATGTCATCGCTCATTCGAAATATTATATCCCACAATATTTAGAACACACAATAACCTATAATTTTCCACGTGAAAATATTTCTACTCGCACATAGTTTATATAGTTAATATAGCTCAACCAAAGTATTTTATTTTTTTGTGTCTCTCGTATCTCTACTCTTAAGATGTATTTTACATTATCCAAGTCCTTCATGTCAACCTATGCCGAAATATGAGATTTCAAATTGAAAATCACGTACTTACTATTACAAAATAATGAAATATCATTTATATGTATTATTATAGCAAGGAAATTATCACCGTCTTATATGTAATACACAAAATGATTTGATTTGGGTGTCATAAATCCTACCCAACCTAACAATAATAATGTAAGAGCACAAAAATTACAATAGGATATTATGGGCACAATAATAACAAAATGTGGACTACATGCATATGAAAATAACAATAAGGGACTACACTAATAATATAGGGCCCTAACATGCCCAATGATTGATCACATGAATGGGAGAGTTATTTGACAAGTAATAGATGTTCACAAGTATTACGTTGCAGACCTCTTAGCAAGTAAAATATGAATTTTTTTAACTCGCTTCGAGGACATTTAGGATTTCATATTTGTTACATACCATGTCCTTAATAAATGGAATTGGATATATATATATATATATATATATCCGTGCATTTTACCGAATCAAATGTCATGTTTTTAACCAAGCAAACTAGACTACTTCCATTACATTGAACGTAATAGTTTTATGGCTTAATCAACTATTAAAGAAAAAAATTCATAAGTTTAATGGCCTACTTAAAAATTTGAGTAGTTTCCATATGACCACAACTTATCTCTTGGTCCTCCAACTCGTTTCTCCTCCAAATAACCAAAATATTTATCCATTCATACATCTTGTTCCATACATCCCTTTCCCAACCAAAATATTCAAACACTATATATCCATTATGTGCGGGTCCCGTAAAACATCATTATGATATGGAATATTCATTGGTACTCACAAATACCTAAAGACCCTAGATCCATTGTAGCTCATTTTTCATGTCTAGAATTAACCACGAACCAAATCAATGCTCCCACTATTTGGGTAATATCGAGTCTAATCCAATCCCTAACATACATCAAGTTACACACTACATTAAAATAGGGAATAAAAATCATATCCTCGACCTACGTAGGTATTGTATGTCACCGCTCAATCGAAATATTACATCCCACGATATTTAGAACACAAAATAACCTATAATTTTCCACATGAAAATATTGTAGCCGCACATAGTTTATATAGTTAATATAGCTCAACCAAAGTATTTTATTTTTTTGTGTCTCTCGTGATCTCTATTCTTAAGATATATTTTACATCCCAAGTCCTTCATGTCAACCTTGCGTCGAAAGATGAGATTTTAAATTGAAAAACGCGTACTTGTTATTACAAAACAATGACATATCATTTAGATGTATTATTATAAAGAAGGAAATTATCATTGTCTTATATGTAATACATAATGATTTGATTTGGGTGTTATAAATCCTATTCCAAACATAAAGGAATTGGATGTCATATAATGGCACCATTCCGGAAAGTGAAAGCCAGTATTTTACCTTTCCAATATGCCATCATGGAGCTCATTTGGACACCGGGAGGTATCCAAAAGTTAGTCGCAAAACATGCCATTTTCTCAATTCGCGCCGCGCTTTTGCACCGGTGCCGCGCCCGTACCTTGGAGTTGCGCCCTTACCAGGAGTTATTGCAAAAGATATTTTGAAGCCTTAAGTCAAAATTATTCCAAAAGTAGCCCAAGAGTTATGTTAAAAGTTATTATTGCAATAAATGAGTTTTAGGTATTTTTCCCTTGGGCCTTACATGGCCTCAAAGGTCAAATGCATTTAAATATGTAATAACAACATCTAAAACCATAATAGGTTTCAACTCCTCTTTTTGCGTATAAATACCGCATGTATGCTTCATAGTTTTTTTTTGCTGATTGTTAAGTTGAATACCTCATAGACTTTGAGTTGTGAAAGAAGTTTGGATTTGGAGCTTTGTAACTATTTTGAACTAAATATCAATGGAGCAAGCATATTCACAGATTCGGGAACTTGTTTAAATGGTGATGTTGTTCTGACCTTACATTTGTTTCCTTATGTTTTCCATATTTTTCATCCTTTCTCTTATAATAGAGCAGTAAAAAATTTAGGTTAAGATATGCCGTTAGAGGCACCTTAATTTCCGTTTCGTCTCGTTGTTTAAATGTTTTCCTCCTCAGGGTTTGATTGGAGAAATTTTTAAATTGTTTTTTGTTCCTCCTAGCTTTTTGTTCTGAAAATGATTTAATAAAAGTCAAACCGAAGAAGTTTATGGTATGCCCTTATTTTGGTGTAGCTTGAAACATTTATTTTTAAGGCCTTTTTCTTTGAAGTTTACTTATTAGGGTTTGGCTAAAGAAGTTTATGGTTTTCCATGTCCTTTGTCCATCTTGAATAGACACTTTGAAGGTATTTTAAGTTCCGATTGAAGAATTTAGGGAGTTCCTCGCTCTTTAATCATCACTTATATGTCATTTTAAATGTTTTCTTTGTTTGAAGGTAAATAGTTAGAGAATGAGTTCCCCGTTTCTTAGGTATTTTGTTGGATTGTTTTTGTCTTAAAGTTTACTTGGTGAAGTTTGGCCAAAGAAGTTTATGGTGTGCCTCCCGTCCTTTGGTTCTTTCTTAAAGCATGGTGATCTTAAATGCTCTTCTCGTTCTAGTATATGAAGGATTCTTAATTTCCCTTTTAAACCTACTAAACTCACAACTTAATGTTCATTTCACACTCACATAACCTATTAAGATCCATTTGGCTTTGTTAACTTTCCCTATGAAACACCCTTCTTTGAGTTATTGTTGTACTCCTTTCTGCCTTTCAAAGACTCCATAGCCCAATGGTTTGAATTTCTCTTACTCTCTATCTTCTCTTCTTAACAAGCAACCCAACTAAAACAAAACAAACAATCTTATCATTTTAAATTAGCCTAAAATCAATATCCTAAATCAAACAAGTTATATCTTTTATACAAAATATAGAGAGAGTTCCCTTTGAGTCTAGGAAGGCTAGGTCGTAGAACTAAAATTTGGTTTGATGTTACCCTTGTCTATTTGGTCTCGCTTAATCTAACAAATTACATGGACCTAACACAACATAAATTTTTTCATACACTTATAAAATCCAATGTTATTAGGAAGTGATATGGAAGGAAGCTTTAGAGTCTACCAAATATGTTGTGTACATCCCACGATTTTTAAAATTTAAAACAAACACATCTCCACCATCCTCTTGAGAATATTTTTTAGATTCATCATAATAAACATTATTTTCATTATTATTTTTATTATTATTATTATTTAGATAAATTTAAATAGTTTAATTTTTTTTTAGGCCGAAAATAGATAAAGAAGAAAATAAATGTGGGAGGATGGATACCGGGAGCAAGGAGAGTTCTATAGGAAGTAATTTGAAGAGTTCTATTAGCCACCTATAAATTTTGTTATACCAAGAGGTGGCTAGACTTTTGTCTTCAAGCCTTCAAGAGATAGTTTCCTTTTCAAACCTATCATCTTTTGAAGTCTCATGATATTCTTTTTTCCTTGAGTTAATATTCACCGCCGTCGTTTCCCTCATAAACCCGAAAAAATCTGCCGTTTGCTTGAAGAAAAGATCGCCGAAAAACCCCATTTGCCATCATTATTACCCCTACAAACACTCATAATCGACCTTCATTTTTCATCCCTCTCCTCATAAATCCCTCCATTTTCCTCAATTTAACCTTCAAAATCACTTCAAGACCCTTGTAAAAGCATTTGGTCTCCTTCCATTTGTTTTAAGAAAGCCTTTTTCCTCATCTAACCCCCAATTAGTTTAAAAACTCGCTTTTAGCCTAAAACGCTTATATTTCATTATACATAATTTTAGCGCCCAAGGGCTTAAATTTCACAAAATCCCTCGCTTCTCATAGGACCAACAAATTTCCGAAACCTGGCACTAAGGGTCTAAAACTCCTCTCCTAACTCCGTAAAAACCTTTTTCCTCCTTTGTATTTTTATGTGAACTAAATTTTCACTATGTTTTAATAAGTCCGATAGTTCAAATTTTTGATGAAAATCGACCATTGATCCGAATCGATCAATGATCACTTCTCCACAATCGCACGCAAAAACATGCCAACCTTTGTTATTTTCCTTCCTCTTCCTTTGATTGCGACCGGCCCCTTTTCTTTTGAAACTCGATCCCTTTGTTTCTTCACAAACCATAGCCCTGGCACACCCAAGGCGAAAAACACTAAAAACATGTCCAAACCCTTTTGTTTCCTTTGTTTTTCATAAACCCGACGATATGCTTAAAAAACGTATCTCCACCATCGATCTCTCGTAAAGATCAATGGCCGTCGGCACATCGCATCGAAGTTTTTCATCGATGCGTTTAAATATGTTTATTGCCCCCTCCGATCGGGGCGACCTTCCGATGGTTTCCCAACCGTCGATCCGTTCCGCCATACCCATATCTCGACAATCCACCGTTCTATTCCATACCACATACTCACCTTTGGCATCCATGACTTAATCTCCGCTCGTTGATATGGTTCTAAGATCAATGAATCCAATCCAATCACATCGGAAATTTTCTTTGCACCCTTCCTCTCTCCCCCGCCGATCGACGATCCCACGATTAGATCCGTCGTTCATTTCACTCATCCGACGGTCCGCATAAAACCTTACTCCTTTGTTAATTTCATAAAATCCCGATAGAGTAACCCTTCAGCCGAAGATCCACCGTTGATCTCTGCATCAACGCCCATGCTGCTCCCGATCTCCACTCAACCCCGGCCGTATTCTTCGTTTCCCTAAATTAACCGGGATCCGTTCATTCTTCCAAATCCACTACCCGTATTCAATCCGATAGCTCCAACTTCTTTGCACTACCGCCCCCATTGATCAATCCTAGCCGTTCATCTTCATTCGACGGCCAAGTTTAAAACCGCCTCGACTCGCCCCACCCCCTTTTCACCCGTGCACCTTATCTCCATCGATTTCCCTCACGCATCGTCCAATCTAACACCCGGTATCCGATGGCCGCCGCGCGGTTTCGTGTAATTTTGAGTCGCAGGTTAATGTTTTAAAATTGCTTTTGATGTGGTGGTTTTAAAAATCCACGTGTCAATCGCTAATGGTTTCTTCTGCCGAAACCACTTTCCCATTTTACATTGTATTCTCTCATGTTTAATCTCTACCGTTGATCTTCAGATCTAATGACTCATGTTTAATCTCGCCTTTTAGTTCATCGCCTCCACCCATCCTCCAAGAGACTTCTTAAATCATTCTCCGCCGTTGATCTCTCGCTCGTTGGCCAAATCAATCCGACGTCTTAATCTTTCGTAAACCCCGAATTTTTTTTTAAAACTTTGTTAACTCGCCAAAGGTTTTCGACTATTTTCTCGCATTTTCTTTCTATTTCATTATAAAGTTGCCCCTCCGCATTATATAAACTCAATCAATCTCAATCTTTGATCAATATGCATCTACTTAGCCATGATTTAATTCTGCATCGCCATTTACCCAACCGCCTTCCTTGATCTCGCCCAAAGAATCCTCGCCATCGATGCTTTCATCCAACCTGGGCCACGTCTCCGACGTAAGTCTCCTGTGCGCTACTCCAGCACATAGATTTTTTATAACTTTTTGTGTATTTTATGTTTTTAAAAGTTTTTCCATTATTTTAAAAAGGAAATCAAAGGCTCGTGATGACGATCCCCTGTGCCTCTTATTTCACAAAGGAAATCATTCTCGTTAGGTTCCAAATTATATTTTATCAAGGCCTCATGAGCACCGATACTCTTTATACAACCTCTCGCACGCCCGCGACAACAATGGAAACACAACAAACACTACAACCGAAGAGTATCACTAGATGTGCGCATGAAATCAAAGGCATATGAAGAAATTTAAGGTTTTAATACGCTTTTTGAAGGATTAAGGCATTAATTGGATTAAACGAAAAACCTGATCCACAATTGAAGACAAGCTTTGAAGACCGAAGACAAAAATTAGGCTTCATTAAGCCTAAAACACGTAACTTAAGGAAATTAAAGGTGTTTTTTTAGGTTAAAACAATAATATCCGTCACTCGAGAAGCCTCCATCGCCACATCGTAGGCTAATTGAATCCCTCTCAGCCTACCAAAAGACACCTATAGCCTCAAAGAAATCAAAGAAGGCCTAGTTATTGCTAGAACAAAAGATATTTATCTAAAGACAAAATAACGAATTATTACTAAAGAAAGAACAAATTTCAAACCAAGAAGAGTTATTACAAAGATAAGAAATAGGCCTCGAAGTCAATATTTTTTTCCCCTTTGAGTTTAAAAAGACAAAAACAAAGTAAATAAATGTGATCATAATTCAATGCTCTCTTGCCTTAGGCCTTGCATGGTTTTCGAGGTTTTGAGTTGCATTTAGTGTAGAATTTATCGTATTTCAAAACTAAAGTTTCCTTCCACCTCCTCATTTCTTCTATAAATACTTCCGAAGAAGATGATATAGGTTGGTTGATCATTAGTTGTAATACCGAAATTCTTCCGAAATAATACATAGTCTATTGAAGTTGAAGAAGAAATTGAAGTCTTGGAAGCTCCGATAATGTTGTTTGTGATGCTTGTTCTTTTAGAAGGCTCTATCAATGGATCCATGAGCTTCTGCTGCCGTAAGTATTCTCGAATCGTTTAATGTTTCCTCCGTTTTCATTTTGTTCCATAATTTCTGCATTGGCGTAGGATGAAATTTTTAGGCTAAGAAATGACTCTTGGAAGCACCTTAGACCTCGTTTTGTAGAAATTTGCTGAATAATGATTAATTATCCACCGAGACTATCCCGATCAGCATACAATTCGAATTTATATGCACACATAATCTCTTCCACTCGCATCATCAAACATGCGGAAATAAAACAAGCGATAGCACATCAATTCATCATACACATTAACACAAGATATGGGGAAAGCTTATAGCTGAAAACCTCAATGGTCAGGTATATTATAATGGGAGAAAACATGTAACAAACTCAAGACAATACTCCGCAAGTACTCGCACTTTCTCATACAAATACACACAAACCAGCTTGGCTTTGAACAAGTTACCGGTTCAAAACTCACCGCCAATTGCCTTGCCTCTATCAAGTAATCATGTCTTTCGTCTATATAGAGATCCAAGGTTCAAATCTCCTCGCCTCTGATAAATGTTAATCACTTCATGGGAAATTCCTTCAAGTGTGGTGCAATCTCATGCACAACCGATGTCGCCCACCTATAGCTAACTCCACCTTTCATCTACCCTTTCACCGGTTCCACGGAACCGTCCATGCACCGTAGTGAACCGATGTGTTCTTGAGTTGAATAATGAGTTACTAATTAATGAATTAAATAATATTTATCGACTCCACTCATAACTAGCTGATTAGCTAGTTAAACTAATCTCAACTGTACTAACTAAATTAAAACCGAACACAACTCCAATTAGCCGGCTCTATTAACTCCACCAAACTTCTCGCCACCGAAGTCCTAACCCCGAAGTCAACCATGCTTGTGCTCACCAAACCCTTGGGAATAGCGTAATTCCTCCGTCGATGCATGAGCCACTTCAAGGCTCCTGAATCAAGTGCCCCAAGAGAGTAACCTACGGCTAGAGTCCAAATATTATTAAGGGTAAATAATATTTGACTTCCCTATTTTAAGGAGAGGCGCCTAAAAATAGACTTCGACCTATAGGTCCAAAAAAAATAGTCCCATATATTTTTATCAACATGACCAATACTCCAAGAATAACATACTACAATCCCTGGACCATGCTCCATATGTCTAAAAATAGATTTTTTTGCTTGTGGACTTACATCATGTGGGTCTACTTAGTGAAGGCGACGATTTCACTAAACTCCATCATCTTGTTGCATTTTCAACATGTTTATCCTTCATCGTTTTATGTTTTCTTCTCGCCGAGGTATTTTAGAGTCTTTAATCTCTCTCTTTAGTCCTCATGCTTGTTTATTTCTCTAATAGTTCGAATAGTTGGTTTCAACATGATTTATGGTTCTCCCTCGCTTGTCTCCGTTGCCACTTAAAGGCCGTAATCGGGGTCTCCTTGAAGTATCTTTTGTTTGCTAAAGTGAGCCAAGGAGAGGTCTCCGTTATGATCATGCCCTTTGTCCTTTCTTGAACAGTTGTCTGCCCTTTATAGTTGTGATCATAGATGTATTAGGTGTTCCCTCTTCTATGACCGCAATTATCGCAACATTTTATGTTTTTCTAAGTCATTTGAAATAAAATCTTTAAAGAAATAGGATGTGCTCCTAATCTTAGATTTCATTTTAAAAGTTGTTTTCTAAAGCCACATTTTCTTTAAAGTGCGGCTCAGAGAATTTATGGTTAGCCCCGTCTATCAAATACCTCTTTATTTTTCTCAAGTCATGTTTTCAAATTCCCTTTGTTGAGAATCAAACTTATCTTTTCTAAACCATTAATGTCCATCTCATTCATAAACTAAAGGACCGTTACTGGGTTAGATTTGCCCTTTGATATCCCATATCCAACATGTTTTGTTATAACTCCTTGACCTTCCATTTCCCAATGAACCGATACTCCTTCTTTTCTACCGGCCTTTCCTAGACCTTTCATATTCTCACGTACCAATTCAATCAATCAAACAAACAAACACTCGCACTTAATAACTAGTCTAAAACCAATACCTAAAGTACACAAGATAAACCTTTGCAAAAAATTATAATTTGAGAGATCCCTCTCTCGAGAATAGGAGGACTAGATCTTGTAACTCTAAAGATTGGTTCCGATGTTGCCTTGTCTTTTGATTTTCAAAACTATCAAAACACTAGGAGACCAACAAGTTCTACAAGAATTTTGGTATAACATGGAAAAATAATACTCTATACACACTTTAGCATAATGGAGTTGCAAAGACATGAACATGAAATTCTTACTTAGAAAAATCAAGGAACATGCTTATGGTCCTAGATTAGGATAAGAATTTTTGGCAAAGGTAGATAATTCATGTTATCTAGTAAATAGTTCACCCTAGCTAGCATTGGATGATAATTAGTATAATGGAACTACTACACCCATCACAATGGAAAATACATCTCCTTTTTTACTTTCCATGTTTTTCCATATCATCTCCTCTCGGCAACAATGACGATACTATATCATAAAAAAATATGGTAGATGTATTAATAACTATGGAATCAAATAAAATATCCCAAGAATATGGTATATAGCACAAAACATTATGCACTTATATTCATCTAAAATCTCAACACCAACATATAATAATAGCTAACTTTCCACTATGAAGGCCACCGATGCTAGCTTGCCAATCCGATGCTCGCAGAGAGAGTTATATGATTTTCCAAAGGTCACCTCTTTGTGAAATTCGAGATCCTACAAAAAACCCCAACTCGCAGATCATATCTCCAAAAATATTGTGAACCAAGATCTGAAATTTTACAAGTCTTTAGGATTTCTCACAAATGGAAAAAATAATACTCTATAGACACCTTAGCATAATGGGAGTTGCAAAAGACATGAACATGAAATTGGATGGGAAAAGCAAGAAACATGCTTATTGGTCCTAGGTTAGGATAGGAATTTTTGGCAAAGGTAGTGACAATGCATGTTACCTAGTAAATAGTTCACCCTCATTAGCATTGGATGATAATTAGTATAATGAACATACACCCATCACAATGGAAAATGCATCTCCTTTTTACTCTCCATGTTTTTCCATATATCATTTCTCCTGAAAAAATGACAATACTAAATCATAAAAAATATGGTAGATGCATTACTACCTATGGAATCAAAAAAAAACATCCAAAGAATATGGTATATAGCACAAAACATTATGCACTTATATTCATCTAAAATTTTAACACCAACAGATAATAGCTACCTTCTCCACTATGAAGGCATTCATATGCTTTGTCACCGAGCTTATGTCCTTCATCATTTTGTTATAAAATTTTTTTCCAAAATGGCCACAAATTGTTCACATTAAGTGACATAGACTCATATTGAGTCCCTAACTTGTACCACATTTAACAATATTTAATTTGAAAGACACATTCATATTGTGCCATTTTCCTTTCCGACTGCCGAGTAAAATATTTTATTAACATTGTAATTGGCTTAGTACCTATATCTAGCATGATTTGTTGATATTTGTCTACCAACATTTCGTCCATCTTGAACTTTAATAGTCAAAACTTTTCCCATTGAATTTATCAATATCTATCTTTTCATTTTCAACATTTTCTTTCACCACAAGAATCAATTCCATAGATCTTCCCATTTTAACAAGGCCTACCAAAGGGCAAAGAAAAAACTTTAGCCACAAATAAATCACCTTGAATCCAAAACTCGCCCCGATAAAACAATGTAGGTTTCAAGCCTACACCAATAATTCCTACAAACATATTGTTAATATAAAATACAAAATAGTCAATAGCATATGAACATACTTTTCCACAGATATTTTACCTTGGAAACCAAAAACCAGGAAAACCAAACTATTTTTTCTATGTCTCTCAACAATTACATAGTCACTATGTAGCTCCCCTCTTAAAAGAGGGTTTTATTCTATGGAAAAAACCTAACATAACTCCCACTCGTTATATCTATGGCCTAATGATGAACAATCTAGATTGACTATAAAAATTACAATATTTTACATGATAAAATTTCAAAAACTTGTTTTGCTTGTCCACCCCCAAAATATCCCAACAATGGAGGCTCCATAACATAAGGGTGGAAATCACCGCCTTTAGGGAAGTAGGGTAAAAACACAATTGATCATGAAAATAATATAATTTATAGTAATATTTTATCTTTGGAAACCAAAACCAAAAAAAATAGTTTTATTTTTCTAAAACATGTCAATGATTACATAGTCACTATAAAATTCCCTCGTAAAAGAGGGTTTCCTTATATGGAAAAAAATAACCCTAACATGACTTACACTAACATATTTTAAGCAACCCAATGACGAACAATTTAAATTCCCCACTAAAAGGAGGCTCCTTAAAATTTTGCCCCACCTTGGACCCCACATGGTGAGTGTTATACATGAATCAGGAACTAGGGTCCAAACAGAGTTGTTCATGTAAATAATTCAACACACAATACGTAGCCGAAGTCCTCGGTCCTAATGGATCTTTTCGTTCGATCGAAACAAATACATTGTGAGGGATTATGTCAAATTGATGGTGGTATTAGTTCTTGTTTTCAAGTCTTAACTTCTTCTTGTTATTTGACTAATTGAGAGAGGTTATGTAAATTCATTCAACTTGGTATATTTAGGATTTGGAAACCATCAAGTTTAGGTATTAACACCTTGAGAACTAAATATTGACTTTGGAAAATGGCTAACTCTTTGAACTCTATTACTTAGTGATGAGACAACTTAAGCATATCCCATTTTATTTCATTGGAACAAGTTTTATGAATAACCTATTTCATCTACTTGTTAAAGTGTATATTATTGTAGGAGGCTATAGGTCTCCACACTAAGTTAAAATCATGGAAAAGCAAGGACATGTCATGAGAGGAATATTATTCTTCCCTAGTGTCATGCAGAAAATTCTGCATAAAATTGTACCATGGAAATCCCTAATACTTCATTAATGCATCAAACAAGGAGACCCTATATACCGTTTATTTAAAATAATCATGGATATTAGCTCAAAATGAGATATAGTCATTATGATTGTGGAATATTTAAATTTGGAGGAAAAATGATAGAGCTAAAACATATCACTATAATGTTTTGACTACACAAATGAGATAGACAGGATGTATCACTAAACAATTTTAATGTAGTCATGAAATGAGAAAAAAAATAGCCTTTTTACAATCTAATATACATTGTTACAAAATATTAGACAACAAATAGAAGATGCATCATACACCATCTCAATATCAAGATTCCAAATTCCATAACCTTTGAAGAGGTTGCATAATAATAATAATATATATATATTTTTTCGTTCTTGTCTGTATTCTCTTCATTTTTGTAACCTAAAATCGATCCTATTACAATAAAACAATCAAGCCCAAATAGAATAGCAGATGTGATGAGCCATTTATTGATGAATGTGTCCAGCTGATTGATCACATGAATGAGGCGACTACGCGCGAGATATCTAAGGCATAGGCAGACCTCAGTGGCAAAAAGATGGCTAACCATGCCCTTCAGAAATCTAGGATTTCATATTTGTTACATACCATGTCCTTAATGAAATGACATTGGATATCTATATATGCATTTCCATTGAATCAAATGTCATTTTTTTAACCAAGAAAACGAGACTATTGCTATTACATTGAACTCGTAATAGTTTTATGACTTAGCTAAACTATTAAAGAAAAATTCATAAGTTAAATGGCCTACTTAAAATGTTAGTGGTTTCCATATGAAGACAACTTATTGCTTGCCCTCCAACTTGTTTCTCCTCCAAATAACCAAATATGTATCCAATCTGTTAAGATTCTGTTCCATCTACATCCCTTTTCCCGATCAAAATCCTCAAAATACTATATATCCATTATGTGTGGGTCCCGTAAAACATCATTATGATATAAAATAGAATATTCATCGGTACCTCACAAATACCTAAAGACTCCCTAGATCCATTGTAGCCCATTGTTCATCTCTAATTAAGCAGACAACCACCAAGGCTCTCGCATTTGGGTAATATTAGCCCATTACAATCCCTAACATACATCAAATTACACACTACATTAAAATAGGGAATAAAAATCACATCCTCATCAATTATGTGTATTGTAATACACATAATGATTTGATTTGGGTGTCATAATCCTATTCCCAACACAAAGGAATTGGACAACAGGCAATTATTTTTTTAGCTCTACAAACTAGTTCTTCCTCCTTTTATTCTTTTCAATATAAAGGTTTCAGTTTATGTTATATATATATATATCCTTATCATTCAAGTGACCATGTAGGAATGAGATTTTTGCATCAACATATATTCCTTAACCTTTAAATCCACAAAGTATATTCTAGCACTCTTCACCAAATTTCTATACATATGTTCCAAAAATCCATTATATTGAGAGGTATATAGATTTTTCTTTTGTATTTGAATGTTGTTCTCCTTAAAAAACCTATCAAACCGCATAGAAAAAACACATCACCATTATGAACTCTCCATGCTTCCATCTCCCCGCTAGTCTTATTTCAAGAGAGATTAAAGCTTCTTAAAACGACAAAAAACTTTAGGTTTAGTTGGAAGAAAAATATGATATAGCTCTCCTCACTAAAGAAATAAAAGTTATATTACACTAAATAATGCAAAGATGAGATTGGATCAAAGTTCCTTTCACGAACATAGATTCTCAGAGGTTCTAATTTTGAAGGTAGGAGATCATATAGCCTTCCTCACTACAAATAAAAGTTGTATAATGCAAAGATGAAATTGGATCAAAGTTCCTCCACTAACCCCCGATTAACCCATCTACAGTAATCAAAATCTATTAGACATTAAAAAAACTCATCGTTAAAAACAAGAAATCACATTCTATTGTATTAATTAGTTAGTGTAAATTGGATTTTTTTTGTGAGTTACGATAAAGAAAAGAAAAGGCAATAAATTTGTTTTCTAGTAACTTGTGATATTTAATATTGTTGTTGCCTCAATCATAAAATGATGTATTACTTACCCTCATCACATGATAGGTTATTATCCAGACTTGTGGTTTTGCGAGATTGATTACTCTAATACCTTTAGAGTGTGAATGAGAAAATGGATTTTGGCCCTTTCTTTGACTGCCATTGCGAGCTACTCGATGCCATATAAGACTGCAATGCCAGCCACTCGAGGCTTCAAGAGGAAGGTGGTCATTGGCATTGTGATTATCATCGACCCAATCAGATTCCTCCTCAAATTACGACCATAAAGACGATCATGTCGCCCACTTGTCCGTGCTGGTTCTGTTCCAAAACCATGGATGTGCGTCATCGTTACGCTGGTTTTTCATATTCCCATGGACGACGTGAATCTTGCAGTCAACCCCACCATGTTATTTCCAAAGACATGTTTTGGGTCTTCCAAATTCCAATTGCTTTTGGTCAGTACCGATGGAGAAGGTTTTTTCGTGTGAGTAGCGTCTATGCTCCTTACGTTACTCTACCTCCGATTTGGCGATCGACCCAGCTATATATCTATCCTAGCCTGCGCCCACTTACCATCCATTACGTCTGTAAGATTTATACATATTAATCTTAGCCTGCGCTCACTTACGTCCATCCATCAGTGTAAGATTTTTGTGGGGCGATTCATGGTACAACAAGTAATGGCAATGGTATTGGAAGGTTGTTCACTGCTTTGTCATCTTTTGTTTTACCATTCGTGTTTTGCAAGCTTCTCATCATGAGTGGGATGAAGCTAGTTTGTCGACTCTCATGAGAGTTTCAAAATCGAGTTCCCTGGCAGTGCCCCGAGAAGCTTATAATAGAACAGCTTATCATTTTCAGCCCGTTAAACATTGGACAGTTGTATATAAATAAATAGTTTGTATGCTTTTAATTTTTCCATCATGGACTTGGGATTTCCTGTCACTAATTATATTGTGTCTGATTGATTGTGTGGGTGATGGGCGTTGCGGAAAATTACTCTCAAGATCCAAATGGTGAGTATAAGAAATGAAGTTCAATTAAATGATAATGTGAAAGTTGCGTTTTCCCCTACCGTACTTTGTGTCCTTTGCCTTGGGAAGCAAGTGTGCCGTAGCGATATAATTAATTAATAACTTAATGATTTCCATGAATGGCAAGAACATTGTTCTACAAGGGCCACTATCCGTTCCCAACAATATAATCCCAAGTCGGTTGTGTGGGGACTCATCATGAGGGGGCATGCGCTCGAGAGATCCGGTAAATTGGGTACACTTGGGTGGTGCATTTACATACCCCGATGAATGGTACGATGCCAATGGAGCCTGGTCTCGATCTGCTACTTTCCTACACAAAGGAGGCTCCTCCGTAATCTTATACACAAAGGTAACAATGCCTCGAACAAGTTCAAGCCATGGTCGTTCCCAAGGACCCATCGGATCCTTTGTCATGAGTGGAAGAAGATCCCGCGAAATCCCATCATGTCGCCTATTGGCATCAAAGCCAGCTTCCTTTAGAGATCCAACGACGGCATGGTTGGGATCGTACCAAAGATGGCTAATCTGCTATGTTGAAAAGGGATAAGAATAAAGTGGGAACGGCATGCCTACGAAGCAACATTCTGCTCAATGGGTGAAACAAACATCCGCCGCACTCGCCATGCATACCGGAATGTGGGAGTGCCCGAACTTCACTCCCGGTGTCCCTCTGTTGCGCCCATGGCTCGACACCCCCAAATCCAAGACGGGTCCCTCTCGTGGAAGCACGTTCGGCGCTGACGATAACAGAGTGGACTACCATAATGTTGGGCATTACTTGACTCACTTGGGATGATATGTCCCCGACAATGGATCCGTGGAGGGCCCGAATGGTCTTAGGTATGACTACGGTGTTGGAGACAGGATTCAATCACACAAATAAACACGAATATTTCACACGAACAATGAGTCACGTTTCTTATTAATCATAAACCTCCGAACTGAGTGTAAAAACTCTTTACTCTCTTGAAAACAATGAACCCATGACGGTATTTAACTCGAATGGATGATGCAAACACTTCCACACATAACCGGACTTAACTGGAACCTGTCAACCGCCATCACAAATACGAGAACGAAACTAAACTAATTAAATTAACTCCACTTGTTCCGCATATAGTGTAATTATATATTTTAACACCCTCTAATTACGGCACTTAAACTAAAACATAACTATGACAACTCAAACATGCCCGCTGGTCTATGTCTCAGCCGAGTTTACAACTCCCAAGTTTTTTTTGTGAAACTTCAAATAATCTAATGCTAATGGCTTTGTAAAGATATCAACCATTCGATCACTTTGTCTACATGTATTTCCAAGTAGAATTTCTCCATTGTCTACTGTCTCCTAACAAATGATATCTAGTATCAATATGCTTTCTCTTGATGAAAACACAATTGCCCTTGGATAGTGCACCGCCGATGTGTTGTCACAAAGATATCGTTGATCCTTGGCTGCTTTCGTTTGTCCATCCAATACTCTTCTTAACCATACTCGCTTGACATGCTACTGCTGTCGTTGCAGCATATTCGTCGCCGATGATAGTGTCTGCTACAATAGGCCGTTTTAGATGTCTCATGCTATCACACTGAACCTAGATGGTACATAACCGATGTGCTCTTCCGATCATCCAAACTTCCCGCAAAATCACTATCTCAGATATCCAATCAACTCTTTCCTCGTTTCCGTACTTGCATACATTAAGTGCCATAATCTCCTGCCCTTGCGTTTATGTATCCGTAATCTCTTTTCCAACACTCCAATGTAAGTCTTGGAGTCTCCATGAACTGAACTGCATCACCCCCATAATATCTCGTCTTGTAGTCAGAGATACATGAGGCCGCCAACCAATTCGTTGAATAGAGTTGATTGACATCCGCCCTTCATCATCCTTACTCAACCAGACTAAGGTAACCGGTGTAAGAAAGAAATGAATTATCCATCCCTAATTTTTCAGCGTTGAAACTGCTGCATACTTATTTTGACAAATAAAATGCCTTTTCAGATTGCTCAACTTCAATGCCAAGAAAATATTTCATGAGACCTAGATCTCGTCATCTCAAATTCTTTCATCATGGTCGCTTTTAAATCTACCCTATTTCAAGATCACTCCGTAAAAATCATATCATCAACATATACAAACTATCAAAATCTGCCCATGCTCATTTACCTTTCGTGTATATGTGAAATTCAATGTCGCTTCAGAAATCTATCTTTGATCATATAATCAGTTTGATTTTGCTATACCCATGCTCTAAAAGCTGCTTTAGTCCATAGAGCGCTTTTCAATCCAGAACTTTTTCTTCTTGTCCTTCAACTTCATAACTCCGGAGGCTGCCGCACA
The DNA here is from genome assembly GCA_034641835.2 of Pinus albicaulis. Taxonomy (NCBI): domain Eukaryota; kingdom Viridiplantae; phylum Streptophyta; class Pinopsida; order Pinales; family Pinaceae; genus Pinus; species Pinus albicaulis. The sequence goes on from CM076574.1 coordinate 265,447,581, forward strand.
TAAATTCCCTTCTTCTAGAATTCCATTCAAGAAGGCCGTACGGACATCCATCTGATACACTTTCCACTTGTTCGAGTCGTCGTTCGCTAGAACTCGTCGACAAGATTCAATCAAGCATCGAGGAAATGTTTTCCAAAGCCTGCCCCTATTGTCGCCAGAATCCTTTGCTACAAGTCTTGCTTTGAATCATTATCTCACCCTTTCTCATTCAATTTGGTCTCGTATACCCACCACACCAATGAGATTTTTATCTTTGGTAAATCAACCAATCCCATGCATTGCCTTTTCAATGGAATTCATCTCTCATCCATGGTTTACACCCAATTGTCATCTCTGATTGCTTCTTCAAACGCAATAGTTGCCGGAATGCTAACAATGCAAAATTGGAACTAACATCCAATCTCACTATAAATATCCTCTCAAACTTCTCAATTTTTCTACCCGATTCGTCGCTTGGAGAATTCGATCTCCAGGATCCGCTTGAAGACCCATGCCCGTCTTAAAAACGGGGAGTCCTTGGCCGGTGTGACTCCGTTTGATGTCCGCTCTTTGGTTCCTTGCTATTTGCCTTCTTCTACAAGATCATCTCCATCAATGGTGCTTGAGCATCGCTAGTGTGTCTACGTTGGCCCCATTCCATGACTCTGTTCTTTGAACACAACATTCTGCGAATGATTGTCTTTGGTGACAGTGTTATACACAAAGCTTTGACTCGTCACTATAACCAAAGTAAATATACATTTTTCTACTTTGATCATTCGACTGGGTTTCTTATCTCATGCAGTACATGTGTATAGGCTACACATCCAAAAAACTCTAGCAAATGAGATACACCAAGACATACCGACCATGCCGTTTCTAGAACTCGCCCATCACGTCTTTTGTAGGAGATCTGGCTTTTATCGCCATAAACAAGACATGCAACCTGCTTCGCCCAATACTCATTAGACAAGTGTCTTGCTTTCTCTAAACATGCTCTTGTCATGTTCATGATTGTTCGATTCTTCCTCTCTCCGCTAACCATTCGCCGTGGTGTGTATCCGGGTCGTAAACCTGCCTTCTCCCCTCCTCGATTCCATGTTGTTTGCGTACTCATGGAATGCCTTTCAATCATATTCGCCACCACGATCGCATTCAATACCTTGATCTTGCCGATCACTTCGTTCTCCACCAAAGTTTGAACTCTTTAAATTTCGCAAAGTTTCGTACTTCGCTTCAAAAAAGGAACCCAAGTCTTCCTACCGTAATCATCAATAAAGGTGAGGAAGTAACAACTTCCACTAATCGACCGTGTCCTCATAGGTCCACATGGCCTGGTATGCACCAATTCAAGTGGTTTCTTTGCTCGTAAGAAAACTTTCGGAAACTTTCACTGTGTTGCTTGCCTAAGCATAACACTACATGTGCTAGAAGGTGTTCTTTGGATGGGAGGTAGACCTCTCACCATCGTTTCTCGCCGCAATAATTTTAAAACCGGAAAAAATGCAAGTGTCCAAACCGAAAGTGCCATAACCAAGATGCACGAATACGTGCTTGTAAAAGAACTAACTCCGATCATTGTAGTTCATAATGAGAGGAAAGAGTCCGTTCCTCGTCATCTCCACCTTTGCACCGACTCGTCATTTTTGGGGATTTGTCATAAATAACACATTGTTTCCCCCGAAAGATAACTTTGTATCCTTTCTCCGCATCAAGCCACAACACGAATCGATTGTGTTTGAGCCTGTGGACATAGTATACCTCCGATATGGTCTTTGGCTCCCCGCTTGGTCACAATGTTGACCACTCCTTTGCCACCTGGCGTTCCGCCGCCCGCGCACCCAACTTGACCTCTCGTCTCGCACCGTGACATCCAAATTAGCAACCAAACTTCTCGTTGCCCTCGTCGTCATGTGGTTACCGCAACCACTCTGCCTAATAGCTGCATCTATCGACTTGCGGCATGCATGGTGTTGCATGCTAGAACATAGAGTCAAGATTTCTTCGTACTAACATTAGCCTTCCGATCGTTTCCTTGATCCGCAATCTTCTTCCTACAATCACGCCAGCATAATGTCCAAATCTATTGCAAGAATAGCACTTTACCTTAGATTTGTCGACCTTTGATTGTTATGAAAGTTTGGCCGCGCTCGCTTCCACTTCGATGCTCATGATCGTCTCGGCCATCTCTCGTGACCGCCTAGTTGTTGCCTCGTCCTCTACCTCTCGATCGACTCTACCTCGACCTCTGAAATATAGACTCGACTTTGGAAGGCTATTTCCAAAGTGGAATCCTTATTTCTCGCTCATCCTTGCCTCATGCGATAGAAGAGATCCCCATCAACTCATCAATTGTGAGTTTTTCCAAGTCCTTTGCTTCTTCTATGGTCGCTACCACCACATCAAATTTGGTAGACAGATCGAAGAACCTTCTCAATCACTATTCGATCTTGAACATCTTCGCCATATATTTTTAACCGATTGACGATAGACATGACTCTATTCATGAAGGAATCAATGTCCTCCGTCTCCTTCATCCGCGTACTTCTCAAAGTCTCTCCCCGGTGTCTCCACTTAACAATGTTAACTTTAGCCATACTGATAGTCATTGTCGCCAAGGTGTCCCATGCCTCCTTTGCCGACGAGGTTATCATGATCTTCCGGAACACGGCTCGATCAACTCCCCGTCGGGATCGTAAGCAATGCTTGTGCATTCTTTCGCTTTTATCTTTCTTCCACCGGCTCCCCCTTCCGGATTACCGAGGGCTCGCCGCCGCATCATCTTTAGGTTCTCAGAACCCATACTTAACATGATCCCGTACATCATGCGCTTTTAGCATGGTCTCCATCTTAATGGCCCACATATCGTAGTCTTTCCCATCGAAAGATGGAATTTGTGGCCGAAATTTGATGTGGCCATCTTGTCCAAAAAAATTGTCTCGACAAAACCCTAAATTTCTCTCTTTTATGAAAGCCTTGCAAAGCTTTTTCTCCTTTAAAAAAAAAAAATAAAATTCTCTCAATAAAACCCAACCCTAGGTTTTATATTCTTTATTATTTATATAAAAATTTCTTTATGAAAAAAAATCTTTATATAAAAAAATCCTTTCTTAAAAACACTTATTATAAAACTTCCACCACTTAAAAGCCACTTTATCATATGTTTATGAACGCTCCTTTTAAAAACACTCCCTTTCAAATCAAACCTAACGTGCTTTTAAAAGTGACTTAAGATTAAAAGAACTCCGTTTGAAAAACAAAACTCACCCACGTGATTTTCAAAAATTCAACTACTCATTTTTTGAAAATCGTCACGGATGTAGCTTTGAAAACGCACGGGCCGGTTTTGTTCCCGTGTGCAAGGCCGCCGCCCGTGTAATTTTGATCGACCAGGGTTCCGCACCCACGAGTAAGCGAATGTCGCGTTCTAGTTCCGCACTCCGGCGGAAGGGTAAGGTGCGGTCCAAACTCGACTTTCTGAATTTCGTAACTTTGCCAAAAGCTCCGGCAGCCTTTTGGGAGAGAGTGCGGCCGGGTCCGCTCGGTAATGCACTAAATACGTGCGACCGTGTAAATTTTTTTTTTTTGTGTAAAAAAAAAATTTCGCCGTTTGCTTTTGGCCTACTTACGGTTCTCGCCGCCTACCTGATCTCCGATCCTTCCTCAAATTCGATACCACACTTGTTGGAGAGACAGATTCAATCACACAAATAAACACGAATATTTCATTATTAATTTAAATAATGAGCCGTCGCTCTTCTATTAATCATAAACCTTCGAATCATAAAACTCTTTACTTCCTTGAAAACAATGAACCCATGACGGTATTTAATCTAATTTAATATGCAAATTCTCACACATAACCGGACTTAATCAACCGTCTAACTCGCTCATCAAATATAACTCGAAACTCAACCTGCTAACTAACTAACTCCACTTAATCGCATGAGGAAGTAATTATATATTTTAACATACGAACACTTATGCGTCCAAGACCTTTTTTGACCATAACAAGTCCCGTAGGGTTCTGTGGGGTTGGATCAACGAATCCGACAGCGTGGCGGATGATCTCAACAAAGGATGGGCTTCCCTTCAGGTATTATATATCCTTCTAATTAATTATCCTTCTCTTTCTTTCTGCTTTGCCCCTCAATATATTATCCTTCCTTTCTTTCTTTCTGCTTGGTGCATGATCATAATATTAATACCAGGTGCTGCTGTTTGAATATGAATATCACGTGCAGGCGATTCCTAGGGTTGTGCGGCTTGATCCTCTTACCAGGAGAAGCCTCGTTCAGTGGCCAGTGTCAGAGCTTGAATCTTTGCGCGAGCATAATGTAAAGAGGGACCACGTTCTTTTGGAAAGAGAATCGGTAATGAAGGTGGAGGGATTCAACTCAGGAGCGGCGCAGGTAAGGAAAATTAATTAAGATTATAGGAATGCATAGAGATGAATATAAGCACATAATTATATTGCATTGCAGGTGGACGTGGAGGTAGAGTTTGAGTTGCAGGGAGCTGGCGATTATGCAGAAACAGTGGAGGAGGAGTTGGAGGGAATGACAGCTCAAAGCTTGTGCAGTCGCCGGAACAACAATAACAATACCAGCTGGGGATTCGGGTTGATGGTGTTGGCATCTGATGATCTCAAAGAGAGGAGCGCTGTCTTCTTCAAGATTTTCAAGGGCAGACTTAATGGCAATGTCCACACAAAGGTGGCCTTGTGCGTGGATCAGAGCAGGTGCAGCAGGCCTATATTTATTACTAACAAATTTGCTGGTGCAGCAGGCCTATATTTAGTACTATCAAATTTACTCATCAGACCTAAATTTATTTAATATCAAATTTCACTTAAAAATTGTAATTGTAATTTGAATGAAAATATGTGGTGAGGTCAGGTCCACGCTGCAACTGGATGTGGATAAGACGAGCTATGGAGGATTTGTGAGCGTGCAGCCCCACCAACGGTCGCTATCGCTTAGAGTATTGGTAAGAATTGTGTAGCCAATCAAAGTTAATGGAATTGGACTCGACGAATCTTGAAGGTATTTATACTATTCATGTATGTGTGGGCAGGTTGATCACTCAATCGTGGAGAGTTTTGCAGAGCGAGGGAGAACATGCATTACTTCGAGGAGTTATCCCACGGTCGCGGTTAATGAGAAAGCTCATCTCTTCGTCTTTAATTATAACAAATCGCCCCTCCTCCTCCGTCGACTCTCCGCCTGGCATATGAAAACTGCCACCCAAATCTACCAATCCAAGTGAAGTGAATTGTGATGTGGTTGTAGTGAATATTGTGATGCGGTTGTTTCTCTATCAAGAGTTGGGTGAAATTCACCTTAATTAGTCTAACCGCTTGGCCTTGGCTTATGCTTGTGTGTGATCACAATTTTCTTATATTACTCAGTTACATGAGAATAGGAAAAACTTATGATTGTGTGTGATCAAAATTTTCTTATATTACTCGGTTACATGAGAATAGGGAAAAAAATAATGTTTTAGGGCACTCAATGTTAACATCCTTGCAACTGCCATCCCATCCTAGTCAATCATGATGGGGAGATTTCCATTTCGATTTGGTGTTTTCATGTCGATTATAATTATGATTTATGGATCACAATTGTGAATTATGGGTCACAGTTTTAATGGGTGTTTCCATATGGATTATAATTTTGATTTACGGATTGGGTGTTTTCATGTGAATTATAATTATGATTTATGGATCACAATTGTGAATTTTGAGTCACAGTTTAGTTTTAATGAGTGTTTTCATTTGGATTATAATTATGATTTATGGATCACAATTGTGAATTATGAGTCACAGTTTTAATGGGTGTTTTCATGTGGATTATAATTATGATTTATGGATCACAATTGTGAATTATGGGTCATAGTTTTAATGGGTGTTTTCATGTGGATTATAATTATGATTTATGAATCACAATTGTATGTGATTGCATAATGATAATGCTTTTTCCATTTTTTATTTTGCAATAATGGTATCTTTCTTTTTTCATGATAGATGCAACCAATATGTTGTTATTTGTAGCCAAGTTATTCTTATTTAGAGTTTATGTTTTACAATTCCATTGATTTTTTCTTATTATCTTTTGAATATTACAACGTTTCGCCTTGCCTGCACCCAAGTTAAATAAAATGGATACCTTTAGACATCACTAACTCACAATTGGATGAACGATCCCTTATTGTTTAAAAAAAAAACTCTTTTAATGATGAATTTAGTACTTCATTTTCTTCCATGATTTTTATAGGTCCTCAATTTTAGTGTCTCTCAACCATTTTTTATCATCCATGGAATTTTAGTGTCCCTCAACCATTTTTTGTCATCCATGGTGTGTAATTCCGCTTGACAATGTTCATTTTCAGATATGGTGTTTTGAGATTTTCTTCATGGACTTTCACCTAGATAATCCTAGCAAGTTCATGTATGTTTGATTGTGCTTGAGCCTCAAAGGCTCCATTTAGGAACTATATACTATGACTGTAGTTTGTGTATGCGGGGATTTCATGACCATCAAGGTTGTTAGTTTTGTTGTCAATCTTAATGCATATTTTTCAAAACATATATGCATTATTTGTATATAAAAATTCATTGAATTGGCCCATTCAAACCCCTTTATTTTCACTCCAAGACAAAATAATTGTACATTTGCATGCAAAATATCATTTAATTACTCTATTTATATTTCGATGGAGATGGGGATGGGGATGCAGATATTTCTCTATTTATATTTGGTGCTTCCATGTTGAAATTATTTCTTATGAACCACAATTTTAATGTGACTATGAAATAATGATATAGTGTGGTCATGTTGCTCTTATATTTTGCAATAATTACATCATTCTCTACATTTAGACAATGTGACATATTCTTTTCTTAAAACCCTTAATATTATTCTATTATAATATTATATAACAATGAGTCCACGAGTTTTCGATAGAGGGTTTTGGATCGAGAGTGATTGGGTGCCTTATTAAGGTACTCCTAGATGTTAATCCACGATTTCAATTCCATGCCCTATTCGAGAGTTACTCTTGGATATGTAACCTCACCAATGTCAAACTTATTGGATATATATATATATATATATATGAAAAATACTTTAATATAAATATCATAAGTGATATATAATAAAAATATAAATGAATATAATAATAATATAAATACTTTATATTTGGTGCTTCCATGTTGAAATTATTCATGTGCAATGAATTATCTAGGAGATAGCCAATTCTTTTATTCATGAACTATTGATGATGTGCATGTGCACTCTCGTGCACACACCACATACACATATGGCACCTAATTTTTTATTCCACCAAGAGTAAGTCTAAATTTTTATATGAATTCATGAGAAGATGCAACATTGTGTTCATATTCTAAGTATGACTTAATGGAAAGACATGAACTTCAAAATATGCATAGATACATTTCACCTTAGAACTATATTATTGATGCTTGATTTTCTTGAACGCTTTCCCTATAATCAAAAAATGAGATACAAATCCAATATTACAATTTGTATTAGGTGGTATAATGGTCCATATCACTTGTATACATGTTTTAGGTTATAGTGATGAGATGTAGGCAATAATGAAAGGGTGTCACCTCTACGTAAGTGATTGTGTCCACAACATTCATCATGTGCAATTTATTTCTTTGCTTTTATGATTACTTGTTCATTAGGGATATTACCACCTTTTCAAGATTGGATTTTTTTATATTATGATGTAGGTTTGTTAAAAAATGCATGCTTATGTTTATTTCACATAAGATATAGGATGCCACATACATGAAACTATTTTGAAACTAGACATGGAAAACAAAAGCATGATGGCGCTAGTACATATGATTAAAGCTACTCTATATAGGGTAGAGTTGAAGAATTGTTGGGGTTAATTTGAAAAGGGGGAAATGATTTGAAATTTTTCTTAAGAATGGGAATATTGAAAATAGGGTGGTTGAAATTGCATAAAATATAACAAAATATGCTTAGCATACTGTGCAAATGTGCATTAGAGCCTAAGATGAATTTATGGTAGCTAAAAGATTGCTTGGGCACCAATGTATCCTCTAGCTACATATATTAGTTATGTATGGGAAAATGTGGTAATTAGGCTTGATATGGTCCAAAAATTATTTTTTGTTTGGCCCATACGAGGATAGCTCATCAAGGTGACCTAGCTAGGTGAGTTGGCTAGAGATTCCCTGAAGTTAAAGGTGGAAGACAGAGGCTATAAAAGGGGCTATTGTTGATGATCAATGGATCTGTTGGTTACTAATAATTGAGATATGTGTGTTCAACGTTTCTCTTTTCAATTATGTTTAATGTGATTGTAGTATTCATTTTTCTATATGATAGTTTTGGATTTCTAGTGCTATTTGACCTTGTTTTTCTATATTGATTAGTTTGGTGAGAGATGATGTCGAGGATCCAATGATTTGTTAATATGTTGTTATTATCACTCTTTGTATTGTGATGACATTGACGAGTTTGGTAATATATGAATGATAATAGTTTGAGTCCTTGTAGTCGGATATATGCATTTGTTGTATACTTTTCATTTTTGATGTTTGATATAAATATGAGTTATCGAGAGGTTTTGTTCTAGATTCATGGTTCTAAAGTTTATATGTTTTATGTCAGTGGAAGAGTCAATAAATGAGCTATGGAATCTGTGCAAGGTTTCTAGCAAGTGTCTATGTGAATATTTTATGTGTTGTAACTAATTATTTTATTACATAAATGAATGCACACTTTTCCATGTATTGTTTTATGTTGGAGTTATTTCTACGTGAAACCAATGAAGACTTTTCGAACATTTAATTTTCTGTGTAAACCATATATTATTATGCATAATCAATAATTTTCATAGATACTAGGAATATGTTAATATACAAAGTAAGGGATTATGAAAGAGTCTATGTTTAATGCGTTTTTTTGCTCTATATGGAAAAAGCATTGCATTTGGTTGTGTTAATCTCAACAAGAGATATCTCCATTTCCCTCATCTCGTTACATAACCTTCAATTTTTCTACAAAATCATAACCATACCTTAGGTGAGACCTCGTCTACTTGTAGGCATTGAAAATACTTGTATATGAGGGGGACTTATTGGCATATTAATTAACCATAGGTCACTTCCCTCGTTTGCCAACAAATGGTTCCATTGTCGTGACGTGGAGGTATCTGGTAGACAGGGGATGTGGAGGCTGATTAGAGAATCAATTAAAGGATGGTTGACTAGAAACAATATGAGTTCATGGTGTCAAACTAGGAACATGCATATTACTCTAGAATATTGGTTGCAAAGGTACCTATTTTATTATTTCCATCAAATATTCTTTTTCAATTTCCAAAAAATGCATGCTTATGTTTATTTCACATAAGATATAGGATGCCACATACATGAAACTATTTTGAAACTAGACATGGAAAACAAAAGCATGATGGTGCTAGTACATATGATTAAAGCTACTGTACATAGGGCAGAGTTGAAGAATTGTTGGGGTTAATTTGAAAAGGTAGAAATGTTTTGAAATTTTTCTTAAGAATGGGAATATTGAAAATAGGGTGGTTTAAATTGCATAAAAAATAACAGAATATGCTTGGCATACTGTGCATATGTGCATTAGAGCCTAAGATGATTTTACTTGAAATATTGCTTGGACACCAACGTATCATCTAGCTATGTGTATTAGTTATGTATGGTAAAATGTGGTAATTCGGCTCAATATGGTCCAACAAATAGTTTTGGTGTGGCCCATATGAGGATAGCTCATCAAGGTGACCTAGCTAGGTGAGTTGGATAGAGATTCCTTGAAGCTAAATGTGGAAGAAAAAGGCTATAACAAGGGCTATTGTTCATGATCAATGGATATGTTGGGTACTGCTATTTGGTTTATGTGTGTTCAACGTTGTACTTTTCAATTATTTTTAATGTGATTGTAGTATTACTTTTTTTTATATGATAGTTTTGGGTTTCTAGTGTTACTTGACCTTGTTTTTGTTTATTGACTAGTTTGTTGAACGATAATGCCGAGGATCCAATAATTTGTCAATATATTGATATTATCACTCTTTGTATTGTGACGACAGTGGGTAGTTTGGTAATATATGAATGATAATAGTTTGAGTCCTTGTAATCGGATATATGCATTTGTTTGTATAATTTTTGTTTTGATGTTTAATATAAATATGAGTTATTCAGAGGTTTTGTTCTAGATTCATGTTTCTATAGTTTATATGTTTTATGTCAGTGGAAGAGTGAAAGAATGAGCTATGGATTCTGTGCATTGTTTCTGGCAAGTGTTTATGTGAATATTTTATGTGTTGTAAATAATTATGTCATTACATAAAGGAATGCATACTTCCCCTTTTATTTTTCTATGTTGGAGTTATTTCTACGTGCAACCAATGAATACTTTTCAAACATTTAATTTTCTGTGTAAACCATATATTATTATGCACAGTCCATAATTTTCATTGATACTAGGAATATGTTAATGCACATAGTAAGGGATTTTGAAAGAGTATGTTTAACGGGTTTGTTTGCACTATATGGAAAATGCACTGAGTTTGGTTGTGTTAATCTCAACAAGATATATCTCCATTTCCCTGATCTCTTTACATAACCTTCAAATTTTCTACAAAATCATAACCATACATCAGGGGAGACCTCGTCTACTTGTAGGCATTGAAAATACTAGTATGTGAGGGGTATTTATTGGCATATTCATTAACTATAGGTCACTTCCCTCCTGTGCCAATAAATGGTAGACATGTCAAACTAAAAACATGAATATTACTCTAGAAGATTGGTTGCAAAGGTGCCTATTTTATTATTTCCATAAAATATTCTTTTTCAATTTCCCCATCATCCTGTGGGAATGGCTCAAATTCCAAGAAGAGCAATGAGGACTATGGGATCAATGAGATTCTTACAACTTGATGCCGAAATTTCTACAAAGATTAAAGTATGTATCTAGAGCCATTGATTTTTGGTTAACTAGAGTACTAGAAGGATACATAGTCACCCTTTGTAGTAAATTCCACCTATTCTTTTATTGCAGTCGAGTGATTATTTTTCAAGGAGCCACAAGGTAGGTGAGGACACTATCAACTTAGATTAAAATTATACTATGCAACAAGGGAGTAATTTTTTTGGTTTCCGGCACCATAAGAGGCTAAAGCTCTATGCGATGCGAGGAACCAAGGAGTTGAGTAAGGGATGTATTGAAGTAGAAAAGGGACAATGGGTGCAAGGAGTGGCAGGAAAATACAGAAGCGTGTATAAGAATAACTAAGGGTTTAGAGGAAAATTAAGTAAGGATGTTGAGAAAGAGACCAATGTTGGGGATTTAGTCGATTCAATGTTGAAGAATATTTGTAGAGGGGTCGGAGATCTCCAAAAAGGTGAAGAAGTACCAATGCCATGGTAAGTCCAGGAGTTGTGGAGATTTACACATCATCACCAAGAGTGGGTGAGGTGAGAAACATATTTAACGCTCTACGCAGTGGGGCCACATATGTATGTTGGTTCGGAAATACATAAAAGAACTACAATAGAGATAATCTCCAACAAAAACTTCAAGAGGAGGCATGCTATTGAGCAGAATTAAAGCATTCATAGTAGAGAATATATAATACATCACAAGATAGAGAGGAATATATATAAGAGAATGGTTCAAAGGAGGAGTACCTGCACATAGTTTGAAGCATTGTGTCATGGAGAGGGCCCTCTACCCAAGGTAAAGAAGAAGGTTAGTGTGAAGGAGCATTGTACATTTTCATGCAAAATGACATTTTGTTACTCTATTTATATTTGGATGGGGATGGGGATGCCGATTTTTCTCTCTTTATATTTGGTGTTTTCAAGTTGAAATTATTGCTTATGAATCAACATTTTAATGTGACTCTGAAATAATGATATAGTGTGGTCATGTTGCTCTTATATTTTGCAATAATTACATCATTCTCTACATTTAGGCAATGCGACACATTGTTTTCTTAAAACCCTTAATATTCTTATATTATAATATTATATAACAATGATTCCACGGGTCCTAGATAGAGGTTTTTGGATCGAGAGTGATTGGGTGCCTTATTAAGGCACTCCTAGATGTTAAGTCATGAGTTCAATTCCATGCCCTATTCAAGAGTTATTCTTGGATATATAACCTCACCAATGTCAAACTTATTGGATATATATATATATGTGTGTGTGTGATATATAATAAAAATATAATTGCTGGTAAAGTGGTTTTCATATAAACAATTATTTTTATTTATGAAGCCAATATATATAATTACAAATGTTATTATGAAAATATAAATGCTTTTAAAGCTGTTTTTCATATATACATTTCATTTTATTTATTAATTTAATATATATAATTATAAATGCTACTCTGTTTTTTTATTTATAAAAAATATATATATATAAATGATATATCTAAGTGTGTTTTTTTTTAGGAGTCCTCCACATATGTTTTTTTTCTTTTCTTTTTTTAACGTTTAGATAAAGATAAAGTTTTGAAATATATAAATAACTTTTGTTTTTAGCAGATATTTAGTAATATTATTTCTAGCTATAGGAATATTTTTTTATCTCTTTTTATTTTCAAATGAGATTAATATACAATCATTTGTACATTCTATGACATGTTAATTACTTTCTAATGTTGCAAATCATGAAACCTTGGAGTAATAAAATTAGTGTCTCACAACTAATTGTGTTTTGTAAATTTTTAAAATTGTGGGTGCATATAACACTTGAGGGGTATACCATATTGAATGTTGTTATTTTAATATGATATTGTGTGCATAAACAATAATTTTTTTTCCCGAGAAAAAATCGCACTTTTTATAATAATTAACAAAAAGTTACATTGTAGACGTCGTAGCATTCCATATGAGAGGATCTCCCTGTGAAAAAGCAGGGCAGGGGTAGCTTATGAAGCCACAATTACACTTTTGCAAAAACACTAGAATTTTCTTTTTTTCCCTTTTTCTTTTGAACTTTTTTCTAGCCATCCAATGAAGGAGCAGAGTGTATGATGGCCAACTCCACGCTGGGAGAGAGTTGGATGTCTTTTTCGGAATCAAAAATTTCAAAAACATGTGCTCGTTTCATGCCCGTGACACCTCGATCACCAATCTGATCGTCCTAGTGGATATCCTCATTTGAAATCGAAGATGTCTTCCCATTGAATTCCACTTTGTCATCCATATTTTATGCTTCCTTCTCATGTGAACCTTGCTGATTTTCTTGCTAATTTTATGTTTCTGTTTGCCTCTAGTTTACTTCCGTGTCTTCTTCCTCTTCATCTAATTGTGGCACCTCTGGGAATTTCCAACCTTTCTTCTTTTATGGCTTCCCGGTTGGTTTTTTCCTAGATAGTGTACAAGACCCCTGTAAGTGCCCAGTTTTGTGACACACTCTACATCTATGTTAGAAAATTAAATATTACAGAGCAATGAAACACATAAAATATGCGGAAAATAAAAGCACACAAAACACATAAAACTAGAGAGACACAGATATACGTGGTTCACCCAGTTTGGGCTACGTCCACCCCGAACAGCCAGTCCTTCCTTTCTATTATCCAGCAAAAATGAAGAAACAAAAGCTACAACAGATCCGCTGTAATATCCTCTGTTCTCTCTCACAGTCTCCCTCTCTGTTTCTCGCTCTGAGAATACACATACAATACACAGCCGCAATACAATACAATACCCTCATATATACAAGGGGGTTTCCTTCTAGGGAGAAAAACACTAATCTAAACATAACTTCTACAGTCAGATCATTTGCCTAATGAACGGCCCCCACAGCAGCGATTAATTACGGGCGGCGTTACCGCCCCTTTGAAGGTATAGGGGTCCAATGCTGTGATACAAAGTAAACAAGATAATCAGGCTCCACACCCAACAATCTAAACGCTGTATTTTCAAAATCTAAAGACTGAGACCACTTGAGAGTTATACCATATTGAATGTTGTTATTTTACTATGATGTTGTGTGTATAAAAATAATTTTTTTTCCTAAGAAAAAATCGCACTTTTTATAATAGTTAACAAAAAGTTACATCGTAGATGTGGTAGCATTCCATATGAGAGGATCGTCCTGTGAAAAAGCAGGGCAGGGGCAGCTTATGAAGCCATAATTACACTTTTCTAGAAGCATTGGACTTTTCTTTTTTTCATTTTTTCTTTTGAACATTTTTCCAGCCATCCAATGAAGGAGCAGAGTGTATGATGGCCAACTCCATGCTGGGAGAGAGTTGGATGTCTTTTTTGGAATCAGAACTTTCAGAAACATGTGCTCATTTGGTGCCCGTGAAACCTTGATCACCAATCTGCTCATCCTGACGAAGACCCGCATTTGAAAGTGAAGATGTCTTCCCATTGGATTCCACTTTGTCATCCATAATTTCTGCTTCCTTCTCATGTGAACCTTGCTAATTTTATGTTTCTGTTTACCTCTGGTTTACTTCTGTGTCTTCTTACTCTTCATCTGATTGTGGCATCTCCAGGAATTTCTAACCTTTCTTCTTTTGTGGCTTCTTGGTTGGTTTTTTCCTAGATAATGTACAAGACACCTGTAAGTGCCCAGTTTGGTGACACACTTTGCATCTAAACGCTTTATTTTTGAAATCTAAAGATTGAGACCACTTGAGGTCTTTATGAATAAGATCTATGCAGTCTGGCAGACCCTTGCTTAGGTCCATCTCTACACAGATTTGTGTGAAGGTGAATATCCCTAGGTCCATTCTCTCTCGGTCCAACTTTATGAACCTTCCTATAGAGTTCCCAATGTTTTCTAGAACCTGATGGTGCCAGAACGGGAGTGGCAGGTTGTGTAATCTCACCCAAACAAGATTTTTTTTAACCACCTGTTGTGAAACCAGCTCCAAAAAGAGAATAAAAGAGATATCAACGCCTTAGAAATAAGCCACTTCGAGGGGGCAATGACCAATACATTACACGAAGGAAAAATTCTTGGATGATTCAAATTACAAAACCTCCTTTCTATATATAGGAGTCCATGAAGATACAATGTAATCCTAGTGGGGACACAATGTAATCCTATCTGACCTAACAATAATAATTTAAGGGCGCAATAATAACAATATGGGGGTTACAAGGGTACAGTAATAACAATAATCGGGTTACACTAACAACAATAAGGGACTATACTAGTAATATAGGGACCTAACATGCGCCTCTCCTTCAAAAAATTGTTGTCCTCAATGCTTGAGTAGCTCTGGGTGCTTCTGTATAAAATTATCATCCTCCCATGTAGAATCTTCAGTGGGTGAGTTCGTCCACTTGATGAGATACTCTGAAATTGATCGATTCCGTAGCTGTCGAGTTCTTGTTTCCGTGACTGCTTCAGGTTCCAATATGATTTTTCCTTCCTCATCAAGTTTTGGAAATATTGTTTGAACTGGAAGATTTTCACCTATAACCTTCTTTAAGCATGAAACATGGAAAATTGGATACACTCGTGAAGAAGCAGGAAGCTCCAATTTGTATGCCATAGTACCAATCTTTTGCAACACCTTGTAAGGACCATAGTACTTTGGCGATAATTTATTATCCTTATTATCTTGCTTCAGGGACATTTGTTTGTATGGTTGTAGCCGTAAAAATACCCACTCTCCTACATCAAAGCTTCTCTCGCTGCGATGTTGATCTACCTATTGTTTCATTCGATTTTGTGCCAAATTCAGGTTGTCCTTTAAGAGTTTGAGAACTTCTTTTTGATGCTTGATGTGATCTTCCACTTCTTGAACCTTCGAATTTTCTCTTCAAGATGATGTGATGGATGGTGGATGATATCATGAAAAGGAGTTGTTTTTTTTTTTTTAACCAAACATTTATCGATACAAAACTAAGAAGATATCCTTCCAAAAAAAATTTACTATCTCGAGTTTGAACATCGAGATTGAGGATGATAAGATGAGCTATGAGCTAATTGAGTACTTGAGCAAAGTAACTTCGTCCAAAATTTATCCTTAAATGGGATCTCAGCAATACAATAACCCTTGAGTTTCATGAAAACTTTTGGTGTGTACATGAATGTAGTAGCAAGCTTGTACTTGCTTTAAAATGGATGGAATATTGAAAAAAATTAGTATTGCATACTTGGTAAAGTCTATCAACTACCACCATGATGACACTCTTTCCTTAGGACTTAGGTAAACCTATAATAAAATCCATTGAAATCTCCTCCCAATGTTGACTTGGAATGGATAAAGGTTGTATAGGACTTGGGGTCTTAACTATCTCAACTTTATTCTGTAGGCAAACCAAACATTCCACCACAAACTTTTGAATATCAGATTTAAGGTCATCCCAAAAAAATTCTTTCTTCACTTTGTGGTAAGTTTTTAAAAATCCCGAGTGTCCTCCTAAAGGAGAAGTGTGCAATTCCAAAAGAATATTTTGTTTTAGTTGGGAATTCTTACAAAGATATAAGCGATATTTGTACCATAAAGAATCATTTTTCCAACAAAATGTATCAGATGTACTAGGATCTTGCTGCAACTTTTGAATGAGTGTCCATACTTCCTTCGTCCTTCTTCCATTCATCTCTTGCTTCGGTTATCCAATCTAGTTGGATAATAGAAATGGCACAAAGCAATGCTTCCACCTCTTCATTCTTTCTTGAGAGTGCATCTTCAACAACATTTAGCTTCCCTTTTTTGAATATATTTCAAAGTCATAAGCCAACATATTTGTGACCCATTTTTTCTGCTCTTCTGAAGATAGTCTTTGTTCCAAAAAGTGTTTAAGACTATCATGATCAGTTTTTACCTTGAAGTGTCTTCCCATTAGGTAAGTTCTCCATTTCGTTAGTGCATGCAGTATTGCTAACATTTCATTCTCATAAATAGGTTTCTGTAAATAATTTCCTTTGATTGGACGACTTTCAAAAGCAATGGGTATTCCTTCTTGCATTAAAACAACACCAATTCTATTTCCCGAGGCATCACATTCCACAGTAAAGGTTTTTGTGAAGTCTGGCATAGCTAAGACTGGTGCTAGGCACATTGCCTCTTTAAGATGTTCAAAGGCCTTAGTTGCTTCAGGAGTCCATGAAAATGCATCTTTCTTCAATAATGTTGTTAGATGTGTTGCTATTCTCCCATAATTCTTAACAAACTTTCGATAATACCCTGTTAACCCGAGAAATCCTCGCAACTTATTTATGGTTGCGGGGGCTTTCCATTCCTTAATGGATTTAATTTTGTTAGGGTCTACCTTAACACCGTCGTGAGATACAATATGACCCAGATGTTCCACCTCTTTTACTCCAAAGAAACATTTGTATGTTTTTGCATATAATTGTTTCTCCTGCAATAGTTTGAGCACCCTGTCAACATGTTGAACATGATCCTTCCAAGACCTGCTATAGATTAGTATATCATCAAAAAATGATAGCAAAAATTTTCTAAGGAAGGGTTTGAAAATGGAATTCATCAACCCTTGAAATGTAAGAGGTGCATTGGTAAGGCCAAAAGGCATGACCAAAAATTCATAATGACCCTCATGAGTTCGAAATGTTGTTTTCGGAATATCTTTAGTCTTCATTCTAATTTGATGATACCCTGAATGAAGATCCAATTTGGTAAAATAAATTGCTCCATGTAATTCATCCAATAATTCATCAATCACAGGAATGGGAAATTTATCTTTAATGGTGAGCTTATTGAGCTCCCTATAATCTGGACACATGCACCATGATCCATCCTTCTTGTGTACTAATACTACAGGAGCAGAGAAAGAACTTTGACTAGGTTGAATTATACCTGCCTCTAACATTTCTGCAATCATACGTTCAATTTCGCTCTTTTGGACATAAGGATATCTATAAGACCTGATGTTTGGAGGAACACTTCCTGGAATCAAATGAATAGCATGATCATGATCATGAATAGGTGGGAGTCCTTTGGGAGTTTCAAACACCTTGGAATGATTGTCCAAGACTTGTTGGAGATCTGCAGAAATAGATGATTTTGATGTTGAAACTTCTAGTGAGCATAATTGTGCAATTACGCCTCGTTGTTCTTTATTTAGAAGCTTTTTCATGACATTAGAGCTTATTATCCTTCCCGGCTTCCCTTCAATACCCCGTAATTCGACTTCCTTTCCTTCTGAAAAAAATTTCAAGAAAAGTTCTTGAAAAATTAAAAGCTACCGTCCCCAAAGATTGTAACCATTGTACTCCTAGTACAACATCAGCACCTCCCATAGGAATGGAAAGCATTGGACTAGTCAATACATATTCCCCCATGGTTAGCTTGATATTATGGCATTTTCCAGAGCAATTTATAGTTCCTCCATTTGCAACCATCTCTTGACATTCTGGTGTTGGGTATAGGAAACAATTCAATTCCTTGGCTACCTTACAATGAATAAAATTATGGGTACTACCTGAATCAATCAACACTATTACCTTTTTTCTTCTTGATATGTCCTTCTATCTTGAGAGTTTGAGGAGTGGTAATTCCTGCCAATGCATTACACGATATGGTCAGACTCATTTCTTCCTCTTCTAGGGTTGGTTCCTGGTGTATATCCTCTTCTTGTTCATTTTCTTCTTCCTCTTCACAATCTCTATGTGTGTTCTTCTTCTCGAACATAGGCCTTTGGTAATACTATATCACAACTTTAGCAAAGCCCTTTTTCTCTTTTTTCTTCCAATTGTTGTGGTGTCAACCTTGTAGGTTGTGGAAATCTAGGAGTAGCAACACTTCCCTCTTTATAGAAGTGAGTGGTAGGCTTCCTTGTCGCCATAATTTTACCTTCAATTTTTCTTGCCAACCTGAATGCATTCTCCAATGAATCAGGTTCCAAAACACGAACTTCATGTTGATCCTCTTACTAGGAGAAGCCTCGTTCAGTGGCCAGTGCCAGAGCTTGAATCTTTGCGCAAGCATAATGTAAATAAGGACCACGTTCTTTTGGAAAGAGAATTGGTAATGATGGTGGAGGGATTCAACTCAGGAGAGGCGCAGGTAAGGAAAATTAATTAAGATTATAAGAATGCATATATATATATATATATATATATATATATATATATATATATATATATATATATATATATATATATATATATATGTGTGTGTGTGTAGAGAGAGAGAGAGAGATGAATATAAGCACATAATTATATTGCATTGAAGGTGGACATCGAGGTAGAGTTTGAGTTGCAGGGAGTTGGCGATTATGCAGAAACAATGGAGGAGGAGTTGGAGGGAATGACAACTCAAAGCTTGTGCAGTCGCTGGAACAAAAATAACAATACCAGCTGGGGATTCGGTTTGATGGTGTTAGCATCTGATGATCTCAAAGAGAGGAGCACTATATTCTTCAATATTTTCAAGGGCAGACTTAATGGCAATGTCCATAGAAAGGTGGCCTTGTGCATGGATCAGAGCAAGTGCAGCAGGCCTATATTTATTACTATCAAATTTACTCATCAGACCAATATTTATTTAATATCAAATTTCACATAAAAATTGTAATTGTAATTTGAATGAAAATATATGGTGAGGTCAGGTCCACGCTACAACTGGATGTGGATAAGACGGGCTATGGAGGATTTGTGAGAATGCAACCCCACCAACGGTCGCTATCGCTTAGAGTATTGGTAAGAATTGTGTATAAAATCAATTAATCAAAGTTAATGGAACTGGACTCGACGAATCTTGAAGGTATTTATACTATTCATGTATGTGTGTGCAGGTTGATCACTCAATCGTGGAGATTTTTGTAGAGGGAGGCAGAACATGCATTACTTAGAGGAGTTATCCTATGGTAGCAGTTAATGAGAAAGCTCATCTCTTTGTCTTTAATTATAACAAATCGCCCCTCCTCCTCCGTCGACTCTCCGCCTGGCATATGAAAACTGCCACCCAAATATACCAATCCAAGTGGAACTGAATTGTGATGTGGTTGTAGTGAATTGTGAGGTGGTTGTTTCTCTATCAAGAGTTGGGTGAAATTCACCTTAATTAGTCTAACCGCTTGGCCTTGGCTTATGATTGTGTGTAATCACAATTTTCTTATATTACTCAGTTACATGAGAATAAGAAAAACTTATGATTGGGTGTGATCACAATTTTCTTATATTACTTAGTTACATGATGAGAATAGGGAAAAAAATAATGTTTTAGGGCAGTGAATGATAACATTCTCTGCAACTGCATCCCATCCCAATCAATCATGATGTGGAGATTTCCATGTGTGTGATCACAATTTTCTTATATTACTCAGTTGCATGAGAATAGGAAAAACTTATGATTGTGTGTGATCACAATTTTCTTATATTACTCAGTTATATGAGAATAGGTAAAAAAACAATTTTTTAGGGCAGTGAATGATAACATTCTCTGCAAATTCCATCCTATCCCAATCAATTATGATGTGGAGATTTCCATTTAAATTTGGTGTTTTCATGTGGATTATAATTATGATTTATAGATCACAATTCTGAATTATGGGTCACAATTTTAATGGGTGTTTTCATATGGATTATTGGGCCAAGAGGGGAATTCTACAGCCTATTATGACTCCGATGTGTAAGTATGTCGGAAGCCAAAATAACAAAAACTAAAGGAAATAAAAAAATAAAATCTCAATAATGTCGGCTTAAACAATAATTTATAAAACCATATAAATAAACAATTAAAAATTCATTAAAAAATAAATTTATCAAAATATGAAGAGGTTTACCAACACTAAAAAAAGATATGGTAAATAAATAAAAATATAAATAAACTAGAGGTATTGTAAATAAACTAAAGGTATGGTAAATAAATAAAACCTTTTTTTTTTTATATTTACTCCATAGACCTCTATATTTACAAAACTCAAAAAAGAGGTTTTATTTAGGTGAAGCCTATGGGCCAAATACCATGGGACAAATACCATGGGCCAAATACCATATTTATAAAAGAGGTATGGTAAATAAATAAATATAAAAGAAGTATAAATAGGTAAGGTAGATAAATAAAAATATATCAAATAGGATTAGAAATCAACATCTAATTATATATGAAGTCTATGGCCCAAATACCATGGAATAAATTATTATTAATAGCATGCAAAAAAAAACATTGTTGGGTAAGTATGTCGAAAGCCAAAATAACAAAAACTAAAGAAAATTTTAACTGATGTGTAAGTATGTCGAAAGCCAAAATAACAAAAACTAAAGAAATTTTTAAAAATAAAATCTCAATAATGTCCGCTTAAACAATAATTTAGAAAACCATATAAATAAACAATTAAAAATTCATTAAAAAATAAATATATCAAAATATGAAGAGGTTTACAAACACTAAAAGATGATATGGTAAATAAATAAAAATATAAATAAAATACAGGTATGGTAAAAAAATAAAACCCTTTTTTTTATATTTACTCCATAAACCTCTATATTTACAAACTCAAAAAAAAGGTTTTATTTAGGTGAAGCCTATGGGCCAAATACCATGGAATAAATACCATGGGCCAAATACCATATTTATAAAACAGATATGGTAAATAAATAAATATAAAAGAGGTATAAATAGGTAAGGTAGATAAATAAAAATATATCAAATAGGATTAGAAATCAACATCTAATTATATATGAAGTCTATGGCCCAAATACCATGGGATAAATTATTATTAATAGCATGCAAAAAAAACATTATTAACCCTACAGCCCATTATGACCCCGAAGTGTAAGTCTGTTGGAAACCAAAATAGATATAGTTACTAGGATTAGATATGGAGAGAGAGTATGTATGGTTAGGAGTGAGATAAAGAGACATAGAAGGAGTGATGGAAACAAGGCAGGAGAGAAGGAGAGAGAAGAAAAAAGGGAGGGATATAGTAACATAGTTGGAGAGACAGATAGAGTGATGGGGGAAGAGAGAGGATTTGAGAGAGAGAGAGAGAGATGGAAAAGAGAGGGAGGGAGACACACACACACACACACAAACACACACAGAGGGATGAAGGACGAGAAAGAGGACTTGAGAGAGAGGAAGAGAGTGAGGGGGAAGTGAGAGGATTTTAGGGGAACGAGAGAGAGAGAGAGAGAGAGAGAGAGAGAGAGGGAGAGAGAGGAAGGAAAAGAGAGGGGAATTGAGGGAGAGGAGGAGAGAGGGAGGAAGATAGGAGGAGAGAGGGATGGAAGAATAAATACATAGAGTGACAAGTGGAGAGAGAGAGGGAGTGACAAGGGAGAGATGGAGAGAGAGTGTGTATGTTTTGGGGTGAGAGAGAGAGAGAGAGAGAGAGAGAGAGAGAGAGAGAGGTATATATTAACAAAGTTGGAAGGTGAAGATAGAGAGACAGAGAGATGTGGGAGAAAAAGAAAGAGAGAGAGTGGAGAGAGGTAGGGAAAGAGAGATGGAGATGGAGGGGGAGAGAGTGGGAGGTAAGAAGAAATACATAGAGAGTGAAAGCTAGAGAGAGAGAGAGAGAGAGAGAGAGAGAGAGAGAGAGAGAGTGATAAGGAATATGGAGAGAGAGGGAGAGAGGATAGCAGGAGGGAAGAGAGATATAAGCGATGGAGAGGGAGGGAGAGGAGGAGGGAGTGATAAATAGATAGATTGGAGAAAGAGAGTGTATATTTTGGGGTTTAGAGGGAGGGAGAGGAGGAGGGAGTGATAAATATATAGATTGGAGAAAGAGAGTGTATGTTTTGGGGTTGATATAGAGAGACAAAGGGAGATAGAGATACAGATGGAAAGTGAAGAAAAAGATGAGATAGATAGAGAGAGGGATGGAGGGACAAAGAGATTGATAAATATGGAGTGAGAGAGAGTGTGTGTTTGTGGTGGTGAGATAAAGAGACAAAGAAGGATATATGGAGGGACATATAGATATATATGGAGGGGGGAAGAGAGGGAAGAAAATTTATTGCAATAGATGCATTGATTGCAATGTAGATGGTGATATATAATCCTATTTGATTGCTTGAACTAGATGCATTGATTTTAGCGTATATTTTGATTTCTAATGATATTTGATTACTTGCACTAGATGCATTTATTTCAATGCATATAATTTCTAATCCTACTTGATTACTAGCACTAAATGCATTGATTTCGGTGTAGATGGTGATTTCTAATCTTATTTGATTGCTTGCACTAGATGCATTAATTTCAATGTAGATGTTAATTTCTAATTATATTTTATTTCATACACTAGATGCATTGATTTCAATATATATGATTTATAATCCTATTTTATTGCTTGCACTAAATGCATTGATTTCAGTGTAGATGGTGGTTTATAATCCTATTTTATTGCTTGCACTAGATGCATTGATTTTAGTGTATATGTTGGTTTCTAATCCTATTTTCTTACTTGCTCTAGAAGCATTGATTTGAGGGTAGATGTTGATTTCTAATCCTATTTGATTACTTGCATTAGATACATTGATTTTAGTGTAGATGTTGTTTTCTAATATTATTTTATTTTTTGCATTAGATGCATTGATTTTAGTGTATATGTTGATTTATGATTTGATGTAATTAGATGTATGACAATGTAGATTTATTTTTGTGTTATAACTTAATTAAACCTAATAATATTGGAGAGTAAGAGAGACAAGGTATGATGTTTAATACAACAACTTGAGCTAAATATTTATGATTTCAACTATCTTTTTCATATAATCGATATGAAAAGATGACAAAACTAACAAAGGCGACAATAGGAATAATAAAATAAAATAGTTTGAGATTGATCACAATGAAGGCTATTTGTAATTTACTACATTATTATTATTCACATTTTCTATCACTCAATATTATTACATTGTCACTTTGCATTCAAAAATTTTATTTCATCATTTTTCATCATTAATTAAATAAGTGAATTTAAAATTAAAATGAATCGATAAATATCAGACATATTTATCATATTTAAAATGGTTATATTAATATTACATGTATTTACATATTATTGATAAACTTAATCCTATGTTCCTTATATTATCGATAGATTTTCTTGGTCTCACATGACTGAAACCAGCCTAGATCCATCTTAACTCCGGATCTGTCAAGCACCAAGAGAGATCAAATCTCTCTAGGTGCAAACCTTTCCTCAAGTTTTGCACTCAAAAAATAGGTTTTCACTTAGAGAGATTTGATCCCTCTCGGCGCTTGATAGATCTGGAGTTAAGATGGATCTAGGCTGGTTAACCATACAACCCATTATGACCCTAAAGTGTAAGTATGTTGGAAGCCAAAATAGATATAGTTACTAGGATTAGATATGGAGAGAGAGTATGTATGGTTATGGGTGAGATAAAGATACGTAGAAGGACTGATGGAAACAAGGGGGGAGAGAAGGAGAGAGAAGAAAAAAGGGAGGGATATAGTAACATAGCTGGAGATAGATATAGAGTGATGGGGGAAGAGAGAGGATTTGAGAGAGAGAGAGAGAGAGATGGAAAAGAGAGGGAGGGAGACAAACAAACACACACACACACACACACACACACACACACATGGATGAAGGACGAGAGAGAGGACTTGAGAGAGAGGAAGAGAGTGAGGGGGAAGTGAGAGGATTGTAGGGGAATGAGAGAGAGAGAGAGAGAGAGAGAGAGAGAGAGAGAGAGAGAGAGAAAGGGAGAGAGGGGAAGGAAAAGAGAGGGGACTCGAGGAAGAGGAGGAGAGAGGGAGGAAGAAAGGAGGAGAGAGGGAGGGAAGAATAAATACATAGAGTGACAAGTGGAGGGAGAGAGGGAGTGGCAAGGGAGAGATGGAGAGAGAGTGTGTATGTTTTGGGGTGAGATAAAGAGATAAATAAGGAGAGATAGAGAGAAGGGAGAAGAGAAAGAGAGAGAGAGAGAGGAATATATTAACAAAGTTGGAAGGTGAAGATAGAGAGAAAGAGAGAGGTGGTAGAGAAAGGAAGAGAGAGAGTAGAGAGACGTAGGGAAAGAGAGATGGAGATGGAGGGGAAGAGAGTGGGAGGTAAGAAGAAATACATAGAGAGTGAAAGCTAGAGAGAGAGAGAGAGAGAGAGAGAGAGAGAGAGAGTGAGTGATAAGGAATATGGAGAGAGAGGGAGAGAGTATAGCAAGAGGGAAGAGAGATATAAGAGAGGGAGAGGGAGGGAGAGGAGGAGGGAGTGATAAATAGATAGATTGAAGAAATAGAGTGTATGTTTTGGGGTTGATATAGAGATACAAAGGGAGATAGAGATATAGATGGAAAGTGAAGAGAAAGATGAGATAGATAAAGACAGGGATAGAGGGACAAAGAGATTGATAAATATGGAGTGAGAGAGAGTGTGTGTTTGTGGTGGTGAGATAAAGAGACAAAGAAGGATATATGGAGGGACATATAGATATATATGGAGGGGGGAGAGAGGGAAGAATAATTATTGCAATAGATGCATTGATTGCAATGTAGATGGTGATTTCTAATCCTATTTGATTGCTTGAATTAGATGCATTGATTTTAGTGTAGATTTTGATTTCTAATGATATTTGATTACTTGCACTAGATGCATTTATTTCAATGTATATAATTTCTAATACTATTTGATTACTAGCACTAAATGCATTGATTTTGGTGTAGATGGTGATTTCTAATCTTATTTGATTGCTTGCACTAGATGCATTAATTTCAATGTAGATGTTAATTTCTAATTATATTTTATTTCATACACTAGATGCACTGATTTCAATATATATAATTTATACTCCTATTTTATTGCTTGCACTAAATGCATTGATTTAAGTGTAGATGGTGGTTTATAATCCTATTTTATTGCTTTCACTAGATGCATTGATTTTAG
The DNA here is from genome assembly GCA_034641835.2 of Pinus albicaulis. Classification (NCBI taxonomy): domain Eukaryota; kingdom Viridiplantae; phylum Streptophyta; class Pinopsida; order Pinales; family Pinaceae; genus Pinus; species Pinus albicaulis. Next base: position 265,473,411 of record CM076574.1, read on the forward strand.
TGTATATGTTGGTTTCTAATCCTATTTTCTTACTTGCACTAGAAGCATTGATTTGAGGGTAGATGTTGATTTCTAATCCTATTTGATTACTTGCATTAGATGCATTGATTTTAGTGTAGAATTTTTTTTCTAATATTATTTTATTTTTTGCATTAGATTCATTGATTTTAGTGTATATGTTGATTTATGATTTGATGTAATTAGATGTATGACAATGTAGATTTATTTTTGTGTTATAACTTAATTAAACCTAATAATATTGGAGAGCAAGAGAGACAAGGTATGATGTTTAATACAACAACTTGAGCTAAATATTTATGATTTCAACTATCTTTTTCATATAATCCATATGAAAAGATGACAAAAATAACAAGGGTGACAATAAGAATAATAGAAGAAAATAGTTTGAGATTGATCACAATGAAGGCTATTTGTAATTTACTACATTCTTATTATTCACATTTTCTATCACTCAATATTATTAAATTGTCACTTTGCATTAAAAAATTTTATTTCATCATTTTTCATCATTAATTAAATAAGTGAATTTAAAATTAAAATGAATTGATAAATCTCAGACATATTTATCATATTTAAAATGGTTATATTAATATTATATGTATTTACATATTATTGATAAACTTATTCATATGTTCCTCATATTATCGATAGATTTCCTTGGTCTCACACAACTAAAACCAGCCCAGATCCATCTTAACTCTGGATCTATCAAGCGTCGAGAGGGATAAAATCTCTCTAGGTGCAAACCTTTCCTCAAGTTTTGCACTCAAAAAATAGGTTTTCACCTAGTGAGATTTGATCCCTCTCGGCGCTTGATAGATCCAGAGTTAAGATGGATCTAGGATGGTAACCCGACAACCCTTTATGACCTCGAAGTGTAAGTATGTTAGAAGCCAAAATAGATATAGTTTCTAGGATTAGATATGGAGAGAGAGTATGTATGGTTAGGGGTGAGATAAAGAGACATAGAAGGAGTGATGGAAACAAGGGGGGAGAGAAGGAGAGAGAAGAAAAATGGGGGATATAGTAACATAGTTGGAGAGAGAGATAGGGTGATGGGGGAAGAGAGAGGATTTGAGAGAGAGAGAGAGAGAGATGGAAAAGAGAGGGAGGGAGACACACACACACACACATAGGGATGAAGGACGAGAGAGAGGACTTGAGAGAGAGGAAGAGAGTGAGGGGGAAGTGAAATGATTGTAGGGGAATGAGAGAGAGAGAGAGAGAGGTATGAGAGAAAGGGAGAGAGAGGAAGGAAAAGAGAGGGGACTTGAGGGAGAGGAGGAGAGAGGGAGGAAGATAGGAGGAGAGAGGGAGGGAAGAATAAATACATAGAGTGAAAAGTGGAGAGAGAGAGAGAGTGACAAGGGAGAGATGGAGAGAGAGTGTGTCTGTTTTGTGGTGAGATAAAGAGTTAAAGAAGGAGAGATAGGGAGAAGGGAGGAGAGAAAGAGAGAGAGAGAGAGGCATATATTAACAAAGTTGGAAGGTGAAGATAGAGGTGGGAGAGAAAGGAAGAGAGAGAGTGGAGAGAGGTAGGGAAAGAGAGATGGAGATGGATGGGGAGAGAGTGGGAGGTAAGAAGAAATACATAGAGAGTGAAAGCTAGAGAGAGAGAGAGAGAGAGAGAGAGAGAGAGAGAGAGAGAGAGAGAGTGATAAGGAATATGGAGAGAGAGGGAGAGAGTATAGCAGGAGGGAAGAGAGATATAAGTGAGGGAGAGGGAGGGAAAGGAGGAGGGAGTGATAAATAGATATATTGGAGAAAGAGAGTGTATGTTTTGGGGTTGATATAGAGAGACAAAGGGAGATAGAGATATAGATGGAAGGTGAAGAGAAAAATGAGATAGAAAGAGACAGGGATGGAGGGACAAAAAGATTGATAAATATGGAGTGAGAGAGAGTGTGTGTTTGTGGGGGTGATATAAAGAGACACATAAGGATATATGGAGGGACATATAGATATATATGTGGGGGGGGGGAGAGAGAGAGGGAAGAATATTTATTGCAATAGATGAATTGATTGCAATGTAGATGGTGATTTCTAATCCTATTTGATTTCTTGAACTAGATGAATTGATTTTAGTGTAGATTTTGATTTCTAATGATATTTGATTACTTGCACTAGATGCATTTATTTCAATGTATATAATTTCTAATCCTATTTGATTACTAGCACTAAATGCATTGATTTCGATGTAGATGGTGATTTCTAATCTTATTTGATTGCTTGCACTAGATGCATTAATTTCAATGTAGATGTTAATTTCTAATTATATTTTATTTCATACACTAGATGCATTGACTTCAATATATATGATTTATAATCCTATTTTATTGCTTGCACTAAATGCATTTATTTCAGTGTAGATGGTGGTTTATAATCCTTTTTTATTGCTTGCACTAGATGCATTGATTTTAGTGTATATGTTGGTTTCTATTCATATTTGCTTACTTGCAATAAAAGCATTGATTTGAGGGTAGATGTTGATTTCTAATCCTATTTGATTACTTGCATTAGATGCATTGATTTTAGTGTAGATGTTGTTTTCTAATGTTATTTTATTTTTTGCATTGTTTTCATTGATTTTGGTGTATATGTTGATTTATGATTTGATGTAATTAGATGTATGACAATGTAGATTTATTTTTGTGTTATAACTTAATTAAACCTAATAATATTGGAGAGCAAGAGAGACAGGGTATGATTTTTAATACAACAACTCGAGCTAAATATTTATGATTTCAACTATATTTTTCATATAATCGATATGAAAAGATGACAAAACTAACAAGGGTGGCAATAAGAATAATATAAGAAAATAGTTTGAGATTGATCACAATGAAGGCTATTTGTAATTTAATACATTCTTATTATTCACATTTTCTATCACTCAATATTATTACATTGTCACTTTTCATTCAAAAATTTATTTCATCATTTTTCATCATTAATTAAATAAGTGAATTTAAAATTAAAATGAATCGATAAATCTCAGACATATTTATCATATTTAAAATGGTTATATTAATATTAGATGTATTTACATATTATTGATAAACTTAATCATATGTTCCTCATATTATCGATAGATTTCCCTGGCCTCACACGACTGAAACTAGCCTAGATCCATCTTAACTCAAAATCTATCAAGCGCTGAGAGGGATCAAATCTCTCTAGGTGCAAACCTTTCCTCAAGTTTTACACTTAAAAAAGAGGTTTTCCCCTAGAGAGATTTGATCCCTCTCGGCACTTGATAGTTTCGGAGTTAAGATGGATCTAGGCTAGTAATTATGATTTACGAATTGATTGTTTTCATGTGGATTATAATTATGATTTATCGATTGGGTGTTTTGATGTGGATTACAATTATGATTTATGGATCACAATTCTGAATTATGGGTCACAGTTTTAATGGGTGTTTTCATGTGGATTATAATTATGATTTATGGATCACAATTGTATGTGATTGCATAATGATAGTGGTTTTTCCATTTTTTATTTTGCAATAATGGTATCTTTCTTTTTTCATGATAGATGCAACCAATATGTTGTTATTTGCAGCCTAATTATTCTTATTTAGAGTTTATGTTTTACAATTCCATTGATTTATTGTTATTATCTTTTGAATATTACAACGTTTCGTCTTGCTTGCACCCAAGTTAAATAAAATGGATACCTTTAGACATCATTAACTCACAATTGGATAAACGATCCATTATTGTTTCAAAACAACTCTTTTAATGATGAATTTAGTACTACTCCATTTTCTTCCATGATTTTTATAGGTCCTCAATTCTAGTGTCTCTCAAACATTTTTTTATCATCCATGGAATTTTAGTGTCCCTCAACCATTTTTTGTCATCCATGGTGTGTAATGCTGCTTGAAAATGTTCATTTTCAGATATGGTGTTTTGAGATTTTGTTCATCGACTTTCAGCTAGATAATCCTAGCTAGTTCATGTATGTTTGATTGTGCTTGAGCCTCAAAGGCTCCATCTAGGAACTATAAACTATGACTATAGTTTGTGTATAAGGGGATTTCACGACCATCAAAGTTGTCAGTTTTGTTGTCAATCATAATGCATATTTTTCAAAACATATATGCATTATTTGTATATAAAAATTCATTGACTTGGCCCATTCAAACCCCTTTATTTTCACTCCAAGACAGAATAAGTGTACATTTGCATGCAAAATATCATTTTGTTACTCTATTTATATTTCGATGGAGATGGGGATGGGGATGCAGATATTTCTCTATTTATATTTGGTGCTTCCATGTTGAAATTATTTCTTATGAATCACAATTTTAATGTGATTATGAAATAATGATATAGTGTGGTCATGTTGCTCTTATATTTTGCAATAATTACATCATTCTCTACATTTAGACAATGTGACACATTCTTTTCTTAAAACCCTTAATATTCTTCTATTATAATATTATATAACAATGAGTCCATGAGTTTTCGATAGAGGGTTTTGGATCGAGACTGATTGGGTGCCTTATTAAGATATTCCTAGATGTTAAGTCACGATTTCAATTCCATGTCCTATTCGAGAGTTATTCTTGGATATGTAACCTCACCAATGTCAAACTTATATATATATATATATATATATATATATATATATATATATATATATATATATATATATATATATTACTCTGTTTCTTTATTTAAAAAAAAAATATACAAATGATATATCTAAGTATGTTTTTTTAGGAGTCCTCCATATATATATATATAACGTTTACATAAAGAAAAAGTTTTGAAATATATAAATAAATTTATTTATTTATTTTATTTATTTATTTTCAGTAGATATTTAGTAATATTATTGACTAGCTATAGGAATGTTTTTTATCTCTTTTTTTTTTCCAAATGAGATTAACATACCATCATTTGTACATTCTAAGACATGTTAATTACTTTCTAATGTTGAAAATCATGAAACCTTGGAGTAATAAAAATACTGTCTAACAACAAAATTCTTTTTGCAAATTTTTAAAATTATGTGTGCATATAACACTTGAGGGTTATACCATATTGAGTGTTGTTATTTTACTATGATGTTGTGTGCATAATCAATGATTCAGAGACACTGTTTAGTAATTTTTTTATTTTATTAAGGTCACTTTGGCATATAATTTTTGTTGGAAATGTTTAATCCCAAAACTTAGCATGCATCATTGAATTTAAAAATTGTAATGATATACAACACTAAATCACAGCCTTCCCACACACTTCTTTATCTCACATATACAGGGACATTAACAAGGTAGTTTATGGCCTTTCAAAGAGGCATTGGGGTTGGAGTGGGGTGCTTGGACCATTTCATTTTCTCAACATGGGCATAGAAATTATTTCATTGATGAACCTTATTTATAAAATTCTCTGCAGACAGATACTCTGACTTTTACAATGATGTTTTTTTGTTTTTTAAAGTGATGAAAAGTCTATTTTCTATTGTTAATATAGCGCACAGGTTCTATGATAGTCGAAAACTTCCAGAGCCTACTTTTGAAAGGTCTAATTTATGTCCCTTTAATTCAAGAAACAACTTTTTCTTTTTTTAATTAGCTCACTGATATGTAAGCCATGTATGCAAAGATGTCATGAGACAAATGTGGGACCTCTCTCCCAAAGTTAGAGAGGTTACATATTCAACTCTCTTGATCCCCTAGCAGTTAAGCACCCTAATTAGGGCCACGTATTTACCAAATTTACCATCCATGCATCGTGGGAAAGTACTTGAAGGCTTTTCCACGAGGCGTTCTCCTAAGAAAAAAAATACTCATGAGGTTTCTTTGGAAAAGAAAACAAATCGGTATATATATATCTAGATAGGTAGACAAGTAGGTAGGTAGATAAATACCATTGTTTTATAGCCCCGATGGTTAGTTCAAGTGATTTTGTATGCCATGACAAAGCCATAATGACCACAAAGATCACAAGGTATAATCCACTTGGGTCCCTTGAGGGTTGGCACGTCTCTACCAATAGCAGAGCACTGTTCACATTAACTTGGGTCACTTGAGGGTTGGCACATGTCTACCAATAGTAGAGCACTGTTCATAGAATGTGAAGAAACTATTGGAGGGTTTTCTCTAGGAAGTTATATACATGAAAAATGATATTATATATTTTTTATATTATTACTTAAAGAAGAGTTTAATCAACAAAAGAAAGGGAGGAAACAACACTCTACCGTTCTATTAATTAGGCTTATATCTGAGAACCTACAGGTAATGTTGCACATGATTGGAACTAGTTATTACATTTGGGAGTGTCAAAGTAAGGCTTATTTTTATTCTGGCTTGTCTTGTCTTTTGATAATACAACTAGTATAGCTCCAATGCTCTCGCCAGTTATCACTAGCATAGTCCCAAGTGGCTCTTTATGGGGACAAAATGAAATGTAAAATGCCCTCCATCTATGGTTTAATGTCACAATATGGAGCATTTCTCAACTTGTATTAATTTGTAGAACAACTAAAATCTATCTGAGATTTCATGTATATTTTGATGGCATTCTAGAGTCTTATTCTCATCATCGTGATATTGACTTAAAACCAATAGAATGCGATGTTATGACTTGTTTTTCATTTTTCATTTAAAATAAATGGCTGAAATTTTTTCATAAGAATCATTCCTTTTAAAATATTTAGAAATGGATTTTCCAAAGAAACACACAATAAATTCCATTCATGCAGTAATGATCATAAAATATTATATTTTATATAATTTTATAACTGTGAAATCAAATTTAAACTAGAAAATCAATTCATGCGTTAATCACATCATAACATTTTACATATACTAGCAACCTCATTACCTGAGTCCATTGGGTAATGTGTCCCTTGGCTATTGGGAAGAGAGTCAAGGGATCTTTCCAATCATTCCAAGACATTCCATCCATTCACTAATGAGAAAAGGCACGGTGGAAATGTCAACCATTTTATTAATGTGAATACTCGATACAAAGAACCTGTAAGGATACATGTGAACTATTGCGTAGGTAAATAGATATGCATCACTATATGAAACAATTCTAAGAACCAAAGTTGACTTGGTCCATTCGAACCCCTTTATTTTCACTCCAAGATAAAATAATTGTACATTTGCATGCAAAATATCATTTCGTTACTTTATTTATATTTGGATGGGGATGGGGATGCCAATGTTTCTCTATTTATATTATGTCGAAATTATTGCTTATGAATCACAATTTTAATGTGACTCTAAATTAATGATATAGTGTGGCCATGTTGCTCTTATATTTTTCAATAATTACATCATTATCTACATTTAGACAATGTGACACATTCTTTTCTTAAAACCCTTAATATTCTTCTATTATAATATTATATAACAACGAGTCCATGAGTCTTCGATAGAGGGTTTTGGATCGAGAGTGATTGGGTGCCTTATTGAGGCACTCCTGGATGTTAAGTCACGAATTCAATTCCCTGCCCTATTCGAGAGTTATTCTTGGATATGTAACCTCACCAATGTTAAACTTATTGGATATATATCTATCTATATATATATATATAGATATGAAAAATATTTTAATATAAATACCATAAGTGATATATAATAAAAAAATAAATGCTCGTAAGTGGTTTTTCATATAAACAATTCTTTTTATTTATTAAGTCAATATATATAATTATAAATATTACTATGAAAATATGAATGATTTTAAAGTTGTTTTTCATATAAAAATTTTATTTTATTTATTTATTTCACATATATAATTACAAATAATACTTTGTTTTTTTATTTATAAAAAATATATATAAATGATATATCTAAGTGTATTTTTTTAGGAGTCCTCCAAATATGTGTAATGATCCTTTTTCAGGATTCTCAAGATTCTATTTCAGAGATGAAATACAGAGGCATTTACTGGATATGTCACCCTTCAAAGAAAAGGTGAGATCCAGAGGCTACCTAGCCAACTGTAGACTCTGTCTATAGAACTTGGAATAACCCCTTTTCAGGAATCTCAACAAGGTCTTCAAGGAGGACGCTGTATAAGTAAATATGAGAAATAATAACGTAGATGAGGGCTGGGATCCCCTCATTTATGTTGTATGTGACTTATATATGGAATTTTATCAGAAAAAAATAAGTTTAAGCACACTAAACATATCTCCCACAATCAAGACTAGCTAGAAATCAACCAAAGAGAAGGGTTGTTGCAACATGAAAACCCAACAACTAGAATTGCGCAGTTTTAACTGAAAATTAGAGGTGGAAAACCAAGGATTTGATATTTCAGAGTTATGACAGTAAATCAGATTTACCTTTGAGCTTATTGTCTCTACAACAGATTACAAAAGAAACTAGGGCAAAATCCCTTCAGAAATTAGAGCTGCAACTAGAAATAAACTGCAGAAATACATAGACAGTGTTATTTTTCAGATGGTTCAGCTGATGTACATTAAATTTCAGATCTATGAAATATGTATGGATAAAACATCAGATCTAATATAGATCTGGAAACTATATGACTTTAAGAACAAGATCCAATTGGAATTACATCAAAATATTGTATAATAAGCTGTAGATCTGAATTACAAATTGTAGTGCTGTAGAAAACCCAGAAATTTCCAAAGATAAATTTATTACTGAAAGAGATCAGATCTATAGAGACATGGATCAGAAACACAATCCATGGATCACCAAGGTAAGGCAAGCCTAACACCAAGAGATCTTCCTCCAATCTGATAGCAAACTGAAACAAGAAAACCCTCTCACAAAATAATGCAGTATGGAGCAGAAACTATGCTGAGGGTGAAGGAGACTGAATAAAATAAATGAAATTGCAGATCTAATACAAAATAGGAATAGAATCTTTCTTTGTAGGCTGAAGAACACACTCCAACAGGAAAAGCCTCTCAAAACAAGCTAGATCTATGCAGATCTAGAACACCACTTGTTGCAAATGACAACAGCTGCAAAACCCTCAATGGGACAGTGCTACTCATGAAAATGAAGCTTGGTATCTAACCATATAGTGGCTCACTTTTGCAAAGAACTCCTCCAATGATCCTCAAGGGAAGAGATGAAACCCCTAAATAGGAATTCCAATCACAATCCTCCATTAAACAACAAAGAATGGTATTTGTCTAAGCAAACAGATACTTTAGAAATATGATCTATCAAAAACCTCTTCATGTGCCTTCTCCTCCTTTTTATAACATGAAAAAGCTCTTGAAAACCCTAAACCACTTTGATGAGTTATCCCTCTTCAAATTTGAGGCTCCATTCTAGAACTGTGCAGTCCCTTTTGGAGATGCAATGAACCTAGACAACGCAGTTGATTTGGTCAAGGTGGACCCAATCTTTGGCTCAAATCTCTTTCACACCTGCAAGTGATTATTTACATAGCCCTGATTTTTCTTTGTTCACATGGGCATTGATTTATTCAGAATTTTTTAGGAGTTTCACATGTCCTCCTTTATTCATTTATTCATAAAACATAAATTAAATCAAAATTGAATGTTTCCTCGTAGCTGAGGCTAAGTAGGAACATTACAGTCCTCCCCTCCAAAATGTTGCTTGTCCTCAAGCAATTGACAGGGTAAGAGTAGTAGTTCTTCTCCTTCTCCCTTGATGGCACCATCAAGAATCAAGCTTTCATCATGGATTAAGTGCTCACCAAGCCAATACATCAGAAACTGCTCCTCCAATGCTAACATGATAGGGGCATAGTCTACCCCTTCAGGAGTGTAAAACTCAACGTAAATATACATGGGTGATGAAATGTCACATCTAAAGCATGTATCATGAAGTACAGGATGAATTTCCATCCCAGGTGGTAAATACACACTTCCTACTTTTTTTCCATACAAACCCATAAACAATACCAATATGTCATCTATGTATGGAATCAAAATCACATATAGGCAAACTAAAATTTGCACTTGAGGAGGTGGGTCACAATCCCACATAAGGTACCAGCGCAGTGCACTCCTTGTTTTGAGTAGATATGAGTGTGATAGGTGGTACCCCCACCACATCTTTGCTGCATGGGTCACTTTGACATGGCTGAAAGTGAAGCCCTCATTAGGTGCCTTTGGGAAGCACCCATCATGATATATAATCTCCCTTTGCACCTCAAGGGAGTGGCCAGCTTTGGAATTTTTATTGGCCTCATCAATGCCATGAGATCTACATGTAATATCACTCCTTGTAGGAGCCATGGCCTGCATACATATGGTAAGAGAATGTGCCAAATCAGAAAAATAAACATACTCCATAAAATCAGATTATTTACCATTCATGTCTCCCACACCCATAGAGTTAGGCATGGGCTTTTCTCCTCTTTTAAGAGAAGGAAGAGATGGTTGAAATGTCTCATGCATAGGATCCCTTGGCTGCCCCATCTCCTCATAACTATTGCACTCTTGTAAGTGCTGATATAGTTCCTCCAAATCATAGTGCTGATGTAGTTCTTCCTCCATACCCTCCCAATAAAAACTCTTCAAGATTAGGGAGTAGATTTTTGCTGATTGCATGTAGTTGGAGAGGAACTCTTTGTGTGCTCTTTGTATTATTTCTTGCTTAAGCTTGGAGGCTTGAGACAAGAGTACTTTACCAAGATGATAGATGACCCCTTCATGGACCAAATAGCCTCCTCCTTGCTTCATGCCATCTAATATCATCCCGGTGTGCAGATCTTTGGAATAATCCACAAGGAGTTGAGACCTCCAATATGGATCTGCACTTCTCAAAAAAGACAGTGTCGTTGATGCATCTATGGTGGTGCTTGCCTTGTTTCTGCTTGTTTCTTTGGCATTATGCATGCCAAAATTGTTTATGGGAAGGCTGATCCTCCCCCTTGCTTCCTCCCACAGCGTTGTGACTCTCTCTTCCATTGTTTCAGCACTTGGTGAGGCTTGCCCCATAGAATCTAATGGCACTCCAAGTGGCTTGCCATGATGTAGGAATGTTCCTTGCAACATTCTCATAAACACGAGAGAAGGAACTGTGAGGTCCTTGCCCCCACAGTGCAATTCCATCTTTTTTGTGTGGGTGGAAACATCAAGTGAATGGTAGGTGTGCATGCCTTGAATGATTTTTTGCTTCCCACTTTTCAAATCCACCCATTCCATTTGCAAGGCCTTCTAATCAGTGGTGAATTTTCCTAAAGTAATCAACCACTGGACACCGAAGATGATGTTGGTGTCTGGTATGTCCACTACAAACAAATGGTCCTCCAAAGTGTAGGTTCCCATAGTCACCGAAAGTGATGGAACATACTACATGCACTGCATAGTTCTATCTTCCGGAACCAAAACAGAGAACCCATCAAAAGTATCAGTAGGGATCCCTCTCCTCTGCACAAAGTGAGCATCAATAAAGTTGTGGGTTGCCCCACTATCAATCAGAATAGACACTCTTTGGTTCATGACTGAACCTTGCACTCTAAGGGTCAAATACATGGGCACTCCTCTCGAAGAAGCAAGAGTCCCACTAGTTGGAGCAAAGGCTCATTCTTCTTCTCTGGATGATGATTTATCCTCCTCCTCATCATCACCAATGCTGTGAAATCTCCTAGGTCCATCATTTCCTTCTTCCTCCTCACAATCAGAGAATACTTCAATATAGTGTGCTCTCCCAGCAGCACACCTATGTCCTGGTACCCATGGCTCTTGACAAGTGAAACATAATTTATTTTTCCTCAACTCCCTCTGGAGATCATTGTCAAGAGGCTTCTTCAATGAGCTCTCCTTGGGTGGAGCAGCTTTCCCCTCCTTCCCCTTGGAAGAGTGAGTGGCTTTGCTTGGGAAGGTTGTATTTTCCCTTGGAAAGGCATCTTGGAGATCTCTAGTTCTTTTAATGGCATCATGTAGAGTGATGGGCTTGGTAGACTTAACCAACCCATGCAAAGGTTCTTCCAGGCCATCAATGAACATGTAGACTCTCCTCGCTACTGAAAGATTACAAACCATTACAGAAAACCTTAGGAATTCAAAGATATAGGCCTCAACATCTCCTGTCTATTTAACCTTTTCCAAGCTTATGAAAGGGGCCTCCGGATCTTTCCAATCAAATCTATCCACTAGTCTCCTAGTGAACTCAGCATAAGTGGACACATTGCTGTGCCCCAATGTAGAAAGTCCATGAAACCACCAGTTGTGGGCTTCTCCCTCAAAATGTAGTGTAGCAATCTTGATGGCTTCTGCTTCAGGCACTTTATTCAGTTGGAAATAGATGTCCAACTTCTCCACCCATGCTTTGGCAGAACAAGAGGGTGATCCATCAAACTTAGGCAAGAAGAACCTGCCCATAGTGTGGTGTCTCCCATTAAGGAAACCTCCATCTCTGTACTGCTGCCATGGCCTCCTCCGGTCCTTGAGATGGCAGAAGTCTTGAAAGCTCAAGTTATCCTTGAACCTTTGACTTTGTGAGTCATATTCTAAAAAGTACCCTTCCAAAGAGGTTGGCTCTTGCATCCCTTCATTCTCTACAGCCAAGAAGGTAGGCATTGTAGAGCGTTGTGAGATCTGTGGAACTTGTGGCAAGCTCACAGGTTGATCAGTCCCAAACTGAGACATCTCAGAACTTTCTCCTTGATGGAATCTCCCAAGGGACTCCCTAATTCTATCTATCCTCATCTCCTTTATCTCCTTGGATAGATCTTGCATAGCTTCCAAGAGAGTTTTTGCAAACTCTTCTGCCTCCTTATCTTTATCATTCACCAATTCAGAGGCTTTCCCCTTGTCTTGACCCTTGTCAAGGTCAACAGTAATATATTCATACTTTCTATGAATTATATTCTGGTATCTCCTCTCTCTCTCAGAAAGAGGATCTTCATCTTCAGAATGCAGCATCACTAAGGCTCCAATGCTAGCACAGGCTATGCCAAGAGTGGAGCTTCGATACCACTGTAATGATCCTTTTTCGGGATTCTCAAGATTCTATTTCAGAGATGGACTACAGAGGAATTTACTAGATATGTCACACTTCAAATAAAAGGTGAGATCCAGAGGCTACCTAGCCAACTGTAGACTCTGTCTATAGAACTTGGAATAACCCCTTTTTAGGAATCTCAACAAGGTCTTCAAGGAGGACACTGTATAAGTAAATATGAGCAATAATAACGCAGATCAGGGCTGGGATCCCCTCATTTATGTTGTATGTGACTTATATATGGAATTTCATCAGAAAAAAATAATTTTAAGCACATTAAACATATCTCCCACAGTCAAGACTAGCTAGAAATCAGCCAAAGAGAAGGGTTGTTGCAACATGAAAACCCAGCAGCTAGAATTGCGCAGTTTTGACTGAAACTTAGAGGAGGACAGCCAAGGATATTATGTTTCATAGTTATGACAGTAAATCAGATTTAAATTTGAGCTTATTGCCTCTACAGCAGATTACAAAAGAAACTAGGGCAAAATCCCTTCAGAAATTAGAGCTGCAACTAGAAATAAACTGCAAAAATACATAGACAGTGTTATTTTTCAGATGGTTCAGCTGTTGTAAATTAAATTTAAGATCTATGAAATATGTATGGATAAAACATCAGATATAATATAGATCTAGAAACTATATGACTTTAAGAACAAGATCCAATTGGAATTACATCAAAATATTGCATAATAAGCTGTAGATCTGAATTACAAATTGCAGTGCTACAGAAAACCCAGAAATTTCTGAAGACAACTTTATTACTGAAAGAGATCAGATCTATAGAGACATGGATCAACAACCCAATCCATGGGTCACCAAGGGAAGGCAAGCCTAACACCAAGAGATCTTCCTCCAATCTGATAGCAAATTGAAACAAGAAAACCCTATCACAAAATAACACAATATGGAGTAGAAATTGCGCTGAGGGTGAAGGAGACTGAATAAAATAAATGAAATTGCAGATCTGATACAAAATATGAATAGACACTTTATTTGGAGACTGAAGAACACACTCCAACAGGAAAAGCCTCTCAAAACAAGCTAGATCTAAGCAGATCTAGAACACCACTTGCTGCAAATGACAGCAGCTGCAAAACCCTCAATGGGACAGCGCTGCTCATGAAAATGAAGCTTGGTATCTAACCAAATAGTGGCTCACTTCAGCAAAGAACTCCTCCAATGATCCTCAAGGGAAGATATGAAACCCCTAAACAGGAATTCCAATCACAATCCTCCACTAAACAACAGAGAATGGTATTTTTCTAAGCAGACAAATACTTCAGAAATATAATCTATCAACAACCTCTTCATGTGCCTTCTCCTCCTTTTTATAACATGAAAAAGCTCTTGCAAACCCTAAACCACTTTGATGAGTTAGCCCTCTTCACATTTGAGGCTCCCTTCTAGAACTGCGCAGTCCCTTTTGGAGATGCAATGAACCTAGACAACGCAGTTGATTTGGTCAAGGTGGACCCAATCTTTGGCTCAAACCTCTTTCACACCTACAAGTGATTATTTACATAGCCCTGATTTGTCTTTGTTCACATGGTCATTGATCTATTCAGACTTTTTTAGGAGTTTCACATGTCCTCCTTTATTCATTTATTCATAAAACATAAATTAAATCAAAATTGAATGTTTCCTCTTAGCTGAGGCTAAGTAGGAACATTACAATATGTTTTTCTTTTATTTTCTTTTTTTAAGGTTTAGATAAAGATAAAGTTTTCAAATATATAAATAACTTTTGTTTTCATTAGATATTAGTAATATTATTGCTAACTATAGGAGTATTTTTTATCTCCTTTTTTTTTTCAAATGAGATTAATATACAATCATTTGTACATTCTATGACATGTTAATTACTTTCTAATGTTGAAAATCATGAAACCTTGGAGTAATAAAAATAGTGTCTCACAACTAATTTTGTTTTGCAAATTTTTAAAATTGTGTGTGCATATAACACTTGAGGGTTATACCATATTGAATGTTGTTATTTTACTATGATGTTGTGTGCATAAATAATAATATAGAGACATAGTTTACTAATTTTTTATTTTATTAAGGTCACTTTGGCACATAATTTTTGTTGGAAATGTTAAATCCAAAAACTCACCATGCATCATTGAATTTAAAAATTGTAATATGTGTAAGTAGTAAATTAGCAGCAAAATTGAAAAAGAGTAATATATCTAAAAACAATGGCTATATTTTGAATAAGTAGGATCTATTTTACCATTTTTTTTATTTAATTTTATTTTTTATTTTTTATTTTCATGTTTGTAAAATGTTTATTTTGTTATGCATATAAAAAATATTATCAAAATTAGACACTTTTTCATAAATATTCATTTTAGAATACATATACATTATGGATAATTACAAAGAAACTTTAAGTCATCTATACAAAATTGTCCATCGAGGGAAATTCCTTTCATACTTATATATAGGCAGATTACCTATATAAACTAAGTAGTACATAACGGTTATGTGTTGTATCTTGGGAACTGGCCCTTAAGCCCAAAAAACAGTAGTCAAGTCTTATGTCCTTGATGTCGTCTCCACATAAATGTTATGTCCCTAAGATTAGTTTATGGTGTGAGTTTCTTCAAAAAATGATCCAATTAGTAGTTAGATATTGAATCTTCCCTACATATTTCATGTGTGGCTGTTTTAGTTAATATTGAGAGGTATAT
Organism: Pinus albicaulis; assembly: GCA_034641835.2. NCBI lineage: Eukaryota > Viridiplantae > Streptophyta > Pinopsida > Pinales > Pinaceae > Pinus > Pinus albicaulis. Next base: position 265,489,062 of record CM076574.1, read on the forward strand.
TTTAGGATCCAAGTCCCTTTATTGCATCCCCTCACTAGTATGAATGCCTTGTGACTATTTATGGTGTGAAATACCTCCCATTATTTCGTAGTTATTTTTAGTCAAAGTCTAAAGATCTCATACATTGGTCATGCATGGTCATTTGAGGAAATTTCCATGAAAATCAAGACCATGAATCATAATTCAAGGCTTAATGCCCTTGATTACATCACTCTACCATTTGTCATAGCCTTCATAAATTTATGTGGTGCACAACACTTCATAATTCCATTAATATTCCTAATGGGAGGTTAAACATTCCCTATAATAGTCATGTATTATAGTTTGATGCCTCATCCATGGGCCTTCAATTAAAGGATCATTTTATGAGGCCTTAGGACCTTAATTTCATCCCTTAAAAAGAATTCAAAGCCCAAAAATGATTCAATGGTGGGAAATTCCTATAAAAGGTATATTGGTGGAATAAATACATGAACTAGGTGTTGTGACTATTGTCATTTTTGGTGAATTTATGCCTTCTGCATAACCCTTGAGGATGGAAAGAATTGTTCAAGGCCTTATACCCTTTATTTCATCCCTCAATCAATGTTAGGGCCAAAAAATTAGTATATGGTGGGAATTAACTCCCCAAAATAATCACAATCAAATTTAGGGTATGAAATTGTCCAACATAGGTCATGTATAGTGGTCTAAGAACTATTCCAAGGTGATTGAATTTGATAATGATTATTTAGGTTCCAAGGTCCTTACTTTAATCACTCAACATTATGAAGGCATTGATACATATCCAACATGGTCTATAATACCTCTTGAGGGTTCTCATACATTTTAACTTGGAGTTCAAATATCCCTTATAGATATCATGAGTGATGATTTGAGGCCTCATTCATAGTCGTTAAGAAAATAGATAATCATTTAGGTGCTAAATAACTTGTTTCTGTTACTTGGTGAAGATATAAGTTCATGGTGGATAATACCTCCTAAAAAAGATAATATTCCTAGTTGGACAAGAATTATCCCCCATAGTTGTCATGTGTTATGGTTTTAGGAATTTTTCATGCACATCATGGTCAATAAGCCTTATTTTGGACCTAAGGCCCTTGATTTCATTCCATTACCATTACTATGAACCATACATGTCTATAGTAAATAATACCTTATAATAGTTTCTTTTTCTCATCTAGAGATGAAATTTCCCTCAAAAATATTATGATAGGTGGTTGGATGCATCATTCATGTGCAATGAATTATCTAGTAGATAGTCAATTATTTTGTTAATGAACTATTGATGATGTGCATGTGCACCCTTGTGCACACACCACACACACATATGGCACCTAATTTTTTATTCCACCAAGAGTAAGTCTAAATTTTTATATGAATTCACAAGAAGATGAAACATTGTGTCAATGAACAAAAGGATACAAGGTAGATAGTAGGAGCTAAACTTGGTGTAACTTTCAACGGTTGAGAAAAGGGATACGAAATACCATCATTAAGTTTGTACAATATTGATGAACCTAAATAGTACTTCCAATACGTTAGACTCCATGCGGAAGAGAGAACCGGTTAAGGTTGGTACACTTTCTGTTGCAATGACATGATAGCATAGTCAAAACAAAAAATAAGTTGCAATGAAAATGAAAGAGGAAAGTTTGTACATATGTAATTTGTCCAAGCATTGAGTATCCTTTGTAATTTATCAATTTGAAAAATCCCCTTGTCATTGATGTCAAAGGGGGACGTTAGAAGAAGGATGATTCCCAAGGAAACAAAGGGAGAGGATCACAATGTTGCCATCAATTCCAAATGGGGATATTGATGGCATTATCATCATTTATGACATAGTAGCAACAAGGAAACGAAGAAAAAGGAGCAGCAAGATTAACGAACAGTAAAGGAGCAACACAAAAATGAAGAAATAACATGACAAAGTAGTAGCAAGGCAAGTTTGAAAACTGTTTTGTTTGAGAAAATTGTTGTGATGTAAGGAAAGACTCCATGGAAATAAAGGCAAGGAAAGACTCCATGAAAGAAAAGGCAAGGCTATTGAGACAATGACATGAAGATGTTGTGATGCAAGTCCAAGGCAAAGGCAAAGATCTTGCAAAGATTATTGTGATCCATTAATTGAAAATCTTGTGATTGATAATGATAAATGAATGATCAATCATACATACATATGTTATTCCTACAATGTTACATGATGTTGGAATTATAGAAAAATGATATTTGGTGGTGCATTTTTTTGTGTTATAATATTCAAAATATGAAGAGTTTGGAAATAAATGAGTGGAAGGAAACGAGTCAAGCTTGTTCACTTCATATTCTTATGTGGGATGCAAACAACCAACAAACTATATTTTTAAAAGGTGTGATTTTGGAAGGAAAGAGGTGGTTAGAGAGTTGGATAATGTGTGAGAGTTAATTGAGGCATTATGCATTAGTTATCTTACACATATTAATATTATGTGAAGAAAATTTGAATGGAAGAAGAGGAAGAAATGAATATGGAGATGTGTAGAATTTATGAGCAAGTAAACCAACACATTGTTGTTTCTTGTTTCCATGAGGGGATTGCAATCTCCTTTCAAGTAATGGCTTGATAGGTATCATGTTGGAGCCCGTTGAGGTAGGATCCTCATGTGGGACGTATTCTACATAAAACATATGGGAGTTGGAGCTTCATTGCATGTTGAAACTTGTCGAAAATTGAGGTAGCAACCTTCTATAGGTTGGAGCCTACATTAAATAAAATGTAATAAGGGAGTAGGAGCTTGCCTTTGCATTAAAAAATTAAAAAAATCATGTTTTTCTCCCTTTATGGGTTTCCACTTATATCTAATGTCAATGTGTGTTGTTAGTATGTGATGATGTGATGTTTTGGTTTCCTTTTTACTTCTTGTTCACATATTCAATATGTTCTTCTTTATTTGGTAAGTTTCTTATTTAATGTTTCAATTAATGAGGTTTAAAGAAAATGAATTAATGTCCATGAATGTTCTAAACTGATTGGACATGGATGGGTCTAATTCCATTCCAAATGAAATAGCCTTACACCAATCACGTGGGTCTGTAGAATTCATTGTCAATTCACTGGAGACCACCATCTGACAGATTTATATTAGCGGAATTTCATTTCTTGTGAAAATTATAATGCGTAAATTATAATATTGATACAGTGGAAGCATTTATATGGAAACATTTATTGGATTAGTACATTTTGATAAATATTAATGTAATTTTCACATAATATAGTGTTATGATGATACATTTATGTGACAAATATTGAGAATTATGCAGTAGAGGCATTTGCAATTTACATTAATGCAACTCACCATAATTGGAATTCTACATTGTCCCTCGCTTACATTTTTTCTCTCATTTCATCATCTATTTGATCGATAGAAGATCACATATGAAGTTGTTATACTAGATGAGTTTCGTTTTCTTAAGTTAACGTGATGGTGGATATCGTTAATACTAATGTTGTCTCCTTCTAACCACAATTGGTGTTCAAAAAATATCTGAGACTTGACTTTGAGTGATGAAATTTTTTTATTTGTCTATCAACTAAATCCAGAAGAAGTGTATATAATGTTGTGGAGATGTAAACCTGATTCGGGTCTATCAACTATCGGATTTACCCATGATATTTTACTTCTGTGATGTATTATAATTGCATTTTATCAAAGCATTAATCAACACATGTGCATATATAATTAATAGGAAGAAAATGTCAACAATCACACAACAAACACAAGACATTTAATAATAGAGTTCATCTTGTGTGTACTACGTCTCCAAGCCTCAGTGTCTCAATGGTGTTGACCGCTTCATTTGGTGCTAAAAACTGTAATGATGTACATGGACGCTGTGTACTTTTCATACAAGGAAATGTTCCCTCAACATGAGTGAAAAAGTCTCTCCATGAGACGTTCCACTATAAGGAACCCTCAATCATAAAAAACCTCCTATCAACATGACAACCTCACACATGGTGACAAAGAGTATCCCACAATCAAGGCAACGAAGGGATATCAAAACATAAATGACCATTCATGATGAATACATATCACATGAAATAAACATCAATATTTTGCATCATACATCAAGCAGGAATCGACATGACATAAAACATATCACAACAATAATCAATGAAGTACATGCAAAAATGCTATAGATACCTCAACTATGCTGTTGGTTGAAGAATAGGTAACTCAGTTGTTGGATCTGAATGCACCATCGAAGTCATGGCATCGAATGGAATGAAATCAACTGTCCACACTCTGAAATCTCACACCATCATTCAAATATGGAAAATGGCCAAAAAATCAAGACCTCTGTTGTAGAAACTGACATCTTCATCAGATTCCTGTCGCCGAGAGGTGTAAAATCCATATATAATTTGTCCAATTTGGACACTAGTAAATTCTAGCCCCTCTAAAAATGTGGCTCAGATCATGGTTCCAATGCCTCCCTGAATGGCTGAGGGTTCCACTTGTAATAAAATAATATTTTTGCCTCAAACTCTGTGCTCCTACTCCTTTCCTCCTCTTATGCACACTGTGAAAAATGAGGTTTCCTAGCACTATTTCAAGACAACCCAGAAAGGGTTTCCGGAAATACTCAAAATGAAAAATGTGAAAAATGTAGCCCTAGGGCTAAATAACGCTTTGAAACTGGATCACTGGTGGGAGGTGGCTGATATGATATTACAATGGTTGATATCCCTCCTCACAAAATTTCTGGATGAAGGGCTGCTCCCCTCACTAGAAAACAAGGTTAAGAACTTGGGTACTTCACCTCCCACTGCAACTTCACTGCAAAATTATGCAGTTTCTAGAGGAGACTGCACTATGGGTGAATGTTGTTGCTTGGCTTGATGCCGGATGGTGGAATAATGCTCGAGGAACTTCCTTGCTAGCCTCCTATATGAAAATTTGCTCCCCTCACTGGAAAACAAGCTCAAAAATTGGGTCTATCAACCCTCCACTATTGTTGCCCTACGAAACAACACAATTGGAAACTACGCTGTGGATGATGGCTCAAATACTTGAAAGGATTGGCTGAAATAAGCACAAAATAACATTTCTGTAGAAATGCCAGAGTTGCTAGGCAGCAGCTGCAACTTAGAAAATAGATATGGATGAAGATAGCTGATGATGCTGCAAATGATGGCTGAATCTCATCCAAAGGATCTCTCAGGTGAAAGGCCGATCCAATCCCTGAAGATCTCACCCTCCAAAATAGTGGAGCAAGTCCCCACTGCAATTTCACTTAGAAATATCACAGTCTAGAGAAGGGACTGCGCTGATGGTGAAGGGAAGTGCTTGGACTGATGCCAATGATCTGCAATAAGCACATAAATATCCCTCACTAACCTCCCAGAGGAATAGAAGTTCCCTCCTCTGAAAGATGAGCCAAGGAGATGGTGTTGTGGAGTTCCCCACTGCAACACTCTGCAACACAACCCAGCTCTCAATAGAATCTGCGCTACAAATTAAGGAGGATGCTTTGGACTTGAGCCAAGATATGTGGAGAATGAAGAACAATCCCTCAAGAGGCCTCTCAAGAAGGTGAATAAATCCTAAACAGGAATTCCCCCGGCAACTTTTCTAAACAGCAAAAGAATGCATCATGTCTGTATAGACAATGAAATCAATAATCCCATTCATGAATAACAATGGCTGCCTTGCCCTCCTTTTAAACAAGTGAAATCTCTCTCTCCATGGGTCCCACTCATTAGGGTTTCCTCCACAAAATATCCTCTTCCTCATTCACACTGCGCTATCTTCTAAAGTGATCCACTCCTCCTATGGCAACACTGTTGACTTGGTCAAACCTGACCTTGTCTCCATGCATTTTCCCCTTTTCACACTTGAGGGTGAAAAATAAGGCTACTCTGATGATCCCTTTCACATTATGAGGGATTTTATTTATGTATTCAATAAGAATGGGTTTACTTACCCATTTATTAATCTGCTAGGTGATGAAAACAAAATTTTAATATTCCATTTAGCTATGCGCTAAAATGGGAATATTACACCCTCTCTCAAAGACCAGGGAAAAAAAGGTATGCTAATTCAGCTTGATATTTCCAAAGCTTTCGACAAGATTAACTGGAATTACATCAGACATATGTTGGTTGCCTTCGGGTTCAGCAATGACTGCATCAAATGGATTATGGCTTTGGTCTCAGGGGATTTTTTCTCCATCCTCCTCAATGGTTCCCCCACATCAATCATCAACCCTTCGCGAGGCATCAGATAAGGATATCCTCTCTCCCCATTCCTCTTTTTCATCATGGTTGAGGGTCTTGGCAGGTCCATCTCTGTAGCCTCCTCTAGCAATCTCATCTCTGGCCTCAATCTCTACCCCCCCCCCCCACCTCCCTCCCATTTCCCACCAGCAGTTTGTGGATGATACGCTCCTTATGGGAAGCCCTACAGCCAAGGAGGCCCACACTTTTCTTAAAATCCTAGATGACTTCTCCCTTTCCTTTGGATCCTCTGTCTATGATTCCAAGTCGAAAATCTTCTTTCTCAACACTCCCACTGCCATCCAAAATCACATCACCAATATCCTGGGATTCAAGAAAAGAAGATTCCCCTCAAAGTACCTGGGTGTTCCCCTGATGGACAAACCTCTAGCCTACTTGAATTGGGAACCCCTCATTTCCCAGCTCAAGAAAAAGATCTCCACTTGGACCTTTCGTTTCCTCAATCAAGCAGGAAGATTAATCCTTGTCCGCTCTGTTCTTCAAGCCATGCCTCTATACCAACTCTCAGCCTTAGCAGCTCCTCGTTCCATTTTGAACCAGATCAGAGCCATTCAAAGAAATTTCCTTTGGAAAGTCAAAGCCAACAATGGCAGATGGGCCTTGGTGGCCTGGGGCAAAGTTTGTATGCCCAAGAAAGAGGGTGGTCTTGGACTTCATGATCCAGACATCCTGGGCAAGACCTGGTGGCACTGCATTACTAATCCCTCCACCCCCTGGGCCTTGATTTGGAAGGCCAAATATGCCCCCTCACACCCTTGGGACTCTCTTATTAGGCTCTCAGGCAACCTCAGAGGCTCTCCTATCTGGAATCAGGCATGGGACAACCGATCGCTCATTCAAAATCACAGCTTTTGGGAGATTGGTAATGGCGAGAATTCCCTATTCTAGGCAGATGCTTGGGAGAAATGCCCCAAACATGACTTGGAGACCTACACGCGCAGCCAGAAGGCAGTTGGAAGCTCAAAATAAACACAAAGTCAAAGACTATTGAAAACTCTCGGGAGTCTCCGAGTGGAGGGAATGGATGAACATCAAAGATTTTATCCATCCATCTCGACCAACCGATGAACATTCTTGTAGAGTAACTAAAAAATAGGCAAATTTAAAAAGAAGAAGGACTGGACATCCTGCGATGGGGAACAAATGTGATAGGGAGATTCAATATCAAAGAAGCTTACAACATCTTGCAAAGTCCCACCCCTGTCCCATAAGACCGCAAATGGTAAAGACTCTGGAGCATGAACCATTGGCCAAAGATCACTCTCTTTATTTGGTTGGTTATGCACAGGAAAATTATAACATGGGATAATCTATTGAAGAAAGGTTTCATAGGACCTTCAGTGTGCACGCTATGTCACTCTGACGCGGAAACGCCCAATCACATCCTCAACACCTGTCCTTATGCTTCCAAAATTTGGGCCTGGTTCCTTCATGTCTTCAAAGCCTCTGATCACACTCATGATTCCATTCATTCATCTCTAGAAAATTGGCACCCTGCCTTCTCCAAACAACCCCTCATAAATTTAGCTTGGAACCTCCTCCCGGGCATCATTTGCTGGGCCCTCTGGAAGGAGCAGAACTCCTGCATTTTCAAGAGTATGGCCTCAAAGGAAGAACAACTTCTCCACAAAATTAAATGCACTCTGCGTGAATCGATGTCCATTTCCAAACTCCAGAACCCCACTCACCCTCCCTCAGTGGATGAATTCAGAATCCTTTCCCTTCTCAACCTCCCCCCCCAATCCTGCACCCTTTCCCCTACCGACTCTATCACTTCCCTGTCGCTGTCCATCTGGAAACCTCCTGATCATAATTTCACCAAGCTCAATTGTGATGGAGTGTCCAAGAACAACCCAGCCATGGCTGGATTCGGTGGAGTTTTTCACAACTCTCAGGGCTCCACCCTTTGTATCTACTATGGAAATCTGGGGCACACCACTAATAATGCATCGGAGCTGCAGGCATTGGCTCACGAATTGGAAATTGCCAAGCATAACAACTACTGGCCCCTTCTTGTTGAGGGTGACTCAAATGTGGCTACCCAAGATTGCAGGAAGCTTCAGTAAGGGCGTAGTGTTTCTCAGGTCTCCAACTGCTGGCATATTAACAAAATCTTACATAAAATCAAAGAAATTATAGGTGAAGCAAGAGGGGTCTCTTTCATGGCCATCAAAATGGAGGCTAACAAGTTGGTTGACTACCTTGCTAACCAAGGAGTAAAGACCTCGACCATACTTGTCTCTCAGGACTGGATTGCAATGGACTCGCCAACGGTAAAAACTGCTTGCATGAACATTCACAAAACAGACCTTCAAAAGGCATTAGTCTTGTTAGAACTGCCATCTCCTTTCACTCATGATGACCTGGTACACAGTAATCCCTCTCACAGATGATCGTGGTGGTGGCTTTTCCTTGCTTTTCTCACCCTCGTATGACGTACACCTCCACACATGGCCATTATTCTAAGATAGCCTCCATCACCTTTGATTTCATGCGAAACAACTGTTCGGTCGTTCCTCACTCCCCTTGGCCCGCCCCCTTAAATTTCCCTCACCTCTCCTTCATCCCTCATTATTTCCCACTGTGGGCTCCCTTCTCACCCTGCAAAGTAGTTGTAGCTTCCTGCTCCAGCTGTATCCCTCCTTCTCTCTGAGCAAGCAGTCGCCCATGGCTCCCCGTCATCGCCACCCTCCTCCCCAGCCTCGTCGCAATCACAACACGTACTGGGAGAATCCCTCCAGTCACCCGGTTATGAGAGCGGAGACCTTGGCATGCAATGCAGTTCGCATTTTTGTGGAGAACACTTATGAGCTCGTGCAGGAAATTCTGGCTGGTATGGAAGCGGAGGCCTCGGCTCGCCGCAGGTCCACCCACTCGGAAATGGTTGACAATGATTTCCAACGGATCCCAGACCCCGCTTTGACTAGGAGGCGTGAAAACCTTTATAGCCGTGCCATAGATCTGCACTGGCACACCAAAAATTTACTGGCTATTATGATCCAGGAGCAGAACAATGTTAGCAAATGGCTGGAGAGGAAGATGGATGCTCTGTTGGAAAAATTTGAAGCATACGTGAGAGCGGTTCACCACCTCTGCTTCGTTGACTGCTCCTCCCCTCACAACGATTTGCTAAATGAAGCTCGGCCAAGCAGCATCAACTGAAGCCCAAAATCAAGGAAGAAGTTCATGTGAAGGGGAATCTGTAGGAAGTTGTTCCATCTCACCACAACCTCCTCGACCTAGAGGAAGGGACCTTGGATCACCCGATAAGTGTGGAGGACTATCTCAATGATGAAGAAGAGGTGCAACCCCCCTCGGGTCCATAAATATATCTTTTTCTCCTGGTATTTTGGGTTTTCTATTTGTATGAAGCTCACTCAGCTCGCGAGATCAAATTATCTTTTTTCTAGTTCCAGAAATACTTTTGCCTTTTGCAGTTATACTATGTTTTTATGTCTCCCCACTCAGCTCTTCTCCCTTGTATCCCTCTCCCTGAGTGTGGGATCAACTCTACGAACTTGTTGGACTCTGGTCTTCAACCTCTGAGGCTGTTTTGTACGATATGTTTTTCTACTTAATGTGAATAGATCTTCCAAATTTACAAAGAAAAATAAATTTGTTGTTAATTATTTTTTAAGTTTCTTATTTAATGTTTCAGTTAATGAGGTTTAAAGAAAATCAATTAATGTCCATGAATGTACTAAATTGATAAACCAAACCCCCCACCCACCCCCTAATTTAGTCAAGTTTTCATCAAACTCTGCTAAGTACAATGCTAGGGCTATTCATGAATGTGATATTCATCTACAATTTATGCTCTTGGGATTCATCTCTAATTGATTGTTAGTCTTAACTTCTCAATGGTTTTTTACCATTTGAGAGAGACTATGTACATTCCTTGAACTTAGTATAGTGAGGATTTGGAAACCATCGAATATAGCTCTTATATTTCATGAGAGCTAACTGTTGGGTGTGGAAAATGGGGATCCCTCGCGATCTATTACTTAGTGATGAACCAAATTAATTGTTTCCCTTTTTATTTACTACAACCAAGGTTCATGACTAACCTATTTCCTCTAAGAATTTAAGTGTATATTATTGGGGGAGGAGATAGGTCTCTAAACCTAGTGAGAATCATGGAAAAGGAGGGACATATAATGAAAATAAGATTATTCTTCCCTAGTGATATGTAAATTATATAAAATGGTACCATATGTCAAGTGCTAAGGCTGCAACAATGGCACTCAAGTCAAGAAAGGTTGTGTAATTTATTTAAAAAGATCATGAACCTGTAAAATGTCACATCAGAGGAGAAATCCATAGATGTCTCTCCCGATTAGAAATCCATACAAGATTAGAAGATTTTAATCTTAGCATGGAATGAAATAAACCCAACACATATTACTAAAATTTTCACATTGAGTGAAAAATTAGATGGAGATATCAAATATCAGTGGAATATGTTGATATAAACACAAAATGAAATAGAGCTAGCATGAATTGCTAGAAGATTTCATTATACTCATGAAATGAGATTGGATTAGCATGTATCTCTATAATATTTTGAGATGACCATGAAACTAGATAGATCCAACATGTATTGAACAAATATTTCAACCTCAGGATGAAATGTCATATTTTAACCTAAGGATGAAATGATATAGAGTTAGTGTTATCACTATAAGATCCAACTGGTGAGTATATGAAATGAATTTCAATTGAATGATGTCAAAGCTGCATTTTCCCTAAACATGCTACTGTTTTACTTAGGATATTATAATGGAAATTTGTGCCCTTTGCCTTGGGAAGAACGTGTGTTGTAGATATAATTAAATGTGACGGATATAATTAAATAACTTGCACTCTAGTGATCATGATTTCCATGAATCACACCGCCATTGTTCTGCAAGGGCTGCTATCATTTCGCCTACCAATATAATCCCTCTAGTCCCCATATTGTTATTATTGTACCCCATAAAAGCCCATTATTGTTATTGTTGTGCCATTACATTATTATTGTTAGGTCAACTAGGATTATATTGTGAACCTATGAACTCCTATATATATAAAGGAGGTTTTTCCATTTGTATCATCCAATAATTGTTCATTTTTGTAATGTAAAGGAGGTTTCCCCCTCGAAGTGGTTGATTTCTAAGGCATTGATCTCACTTTATTCTATTTTGGGAGTAAAATAGCTACTTATTCTCCTTTCTTTTATTCTTCCACTCGATGAGATACTCTGAAATCGATCTATTTCATAGCTGTGGAGTTCTTGTTTCTGTGATTGCTTCAAGTTCCAATATTATTTTTCCTTGCTCAACAAGTTCTAAAAATATCTCTTGAACTAAAAGTTTGTCACCTATAACCTTATTTCATGAAACATGGAAAAATGGGTGCAATCGAGAAGAAGCATGAGGCTTCAATTTGTATGCCATAGTACAAATTTTTTGCAACACCTTGTAAGGACCATATTACTTTGGAAATAATTATTGTCCTTCTTATCTTTATTGAGGGGCATCTGTTTGTATGGTTGTATCCATAAAAATACACAGTCTACTACATAAAAATTTCTCTCATTGTGATGTTGATCTGCCTGTTGTTTCATTCGATTTTGTGCCAAATTTAGGTTATCTTTTAAGAGTTGGAGAACTTATTGTTGATGCTCGATGCAACAAGGGTTTATAATTACGACCAACGTAATTTTTCAAATCCTTGCATGAACAACTACTTCAAACCCTAGATTTTTTCTTCAGCTTCTTGTTTTTCATTTCTTAATGTTGTTTTTAACCTTTAAAACCATAAAATAGTAAAAATTCTAATTTCTGTGTTTTTGGGCCTATTGCGTAGGTGACGGGTATCAGCCACAACTGAGATGACACTTTTTTATAAAACCTACTACCGAGAGTGCCAGAAATGTAGGTCACACTTTTTGGGCCAAAACCTGTGACCTCAACTTTCAGGATGTAGAAAACAACCTCAAACCTGCAACCTTTGCTAAAAGCAGGTCAGAAATTGCAACCTCAAATTTTTGCCGGAATTTTTCAGTGATTTTTTTTGGTTTATCTAGGCTACTGTTTAGGGTTGTCCGAATTCGTCTCCACCTGTCTTGGACCTGTAATTTCTCTGTTTCACTCGTCGAAGTAGGAACTAAGCCCTTTAGGGCTTCAATACGCTTCCACCTTTCTAGGAGGAGTTTAGTTGAAGCAGGTCATCTGGGATTTTAGTGTGTTCAACCATTTTTTAGATCTGATCCTGTACCTTCAGATCCATTTCAGATTGGTTATTCATCCATTCAAAACACCTCTTTTCAGTTTTGTTTGGTCCTCCTCTAGGGTCCCCTCCGTTTCCCTTCAGGTTGTAGCCTTTGACCACCTCATTTGCAACACTTTTCCCTTTGGTATTTTTTTTTTTGTTTTCTGCACCTATTTCCAGCAGATCTGACCTCTAGATCCCTGTCCCTCCCGAATTTAGATCCATTGGCCATTTTTTGTGTGTTTTGACTAGATTTTTCCCACCCACAGACTAGTTGTTGGGAAGCCCGCCTCCTTGGGTTTAGATTGATGCATATTTAGCTGTTTATTTTCTGTCATATTTAGTTTACTTTATTGTTATTTGTAGATTTATTTATAGTTATACAACACCCCTTTTATTTTTTCTCTACACACGTCTGGGTTTAAAAATTAAAATTAACACACTTAACAGATACACCCTAAGTGAAGAGCGCCTGGTTTACACCGCCAGGCCAAGACTATAATCATTTGATCCTACACCTCCTTGCCCTTGTTGGTCTCTCTTCCTTCTGTGATCCGTGTCTGTTTTTCCATATTTGTGCCCCCAAGGTGTTTATCCTGGAGACTTCTTGGCCTTCATCCTCAGTTTCCATTAGGAAGACTTACTCCTATGTGTAGGATTCAAGTTAGTCCTCCAACAATTCCTCATTATTACTTAGCTTTCGGTTCATCAGGTTCTATCCCTGGTTCTCCTCCTGTCACCTTCACCATGTATGGTTCAGGCCCTAATGCTAGTGGTATCCCTGGCCCTAATGCTAGGAATACTACTAGTGGGACCGCAATAGGAACTATCCCGGCTGCCCCCTTGCTCCCTTATATGGCAGGCCTCACTCTTCTCAATTTTAACCAGTTTATCAATGACCCCATTCACCATGATCCTGGTTGGCCTGCTATGCCAACCAAGCTCCCTTCTTACATCCCCAAGTTTGAAGGTCTTGCTGGAGAAGATCCTACAAACCATGTTCAATATTTCCACATGTGGTGTTCGTCTAGCTTCATCACCGATGACTCTCTCCATCTTCGATTGTTCCAGCGTACGCTTACCGAAGAAGCTTCTAAGTGATATGTTGACCATGCCTCCTCCTCTCATACTACTTTTGTGACTCTTTCTAGGGATTTTTGTCTTACTTCCAGCTTCCCCTTCGTTATGACACTGGTACCAAACTCTTGACCTCTTTCTGTCAATCGTCTGCGACCTGCCTATTCGATCATGTCCAGGAATGGCAAAGAATAAAGAGCCTATTTCAAGCCCTTACCTTTGAGGACCGTGTCTACATGGAATCGTTTCTCAGATCCATTTTGCCTACTATTGGCAAAGATGTCGCATCTCATTTCCCTCAGACTGAAGAAGTTGCCCTCCATATTGTGTTGAAATATGACCTAATCTACGTGTAGTCTGGTTATGTTTATACCGTCTTACCTGATCTCCCTAGACCTGGTTGTGCCAACACACCGGGGGCATCCCATGCCATCGATGGTATCGTTGGAGCCCTTTCTCAGTCGTACACTCATCCGCCCATGTGTTATGGTTTCCCTCACAGAGGGGCCAGCTCCACCTGCACTTTTTCCCCTCAGGGTAGCATGTATCTAGGATACGGCATGCCTCCTCCTTTTAACCAAACTGTTTACCATAATTTTTCCCAACCTCCTTATTATCTGTATCCACAACCTAGTGTTCCAGCTCCTCCAACATTAGCACCTCAGCCTCCCTTTCCTTCTCAACCCCCACAACAGTATCCACCACCCCCCCAGGGGCAGGTGTATACACAGCAAGGCGCAAATAATCCTCCTACTTCCAAAAAGAAGATGGAAGGAAACCAAAACCAAACTTCCCCAAGTAATCCAAGACCCAGTCCCCAACAGAATACACCTAACACTACTAACCAGTAGGGAACTCAGCCCAAACAAGACATGCATGTTTGCATGAACAAACCTTGTTCTTGTTGTAGTGTCTATGGTCACTATACCCACGATTTTCCTCTTTTACCTCAGATGTGACAGATGTGGGAAGCTCAAGTAGCATCCTAAGGATAGCAAGCCTCCCCTTCGGTTCCTCCTAACACTGCACCTATCCAATTGGCTGTGTTTACAAATCCTTTCCCCTAGCAAAGATTTGTGGCTACCCAACCCCCTGAAATTCAGGCGGCCACTCAACCTCCTCCATCTGGTACCTCTAACTAGAAGATTCTCATGATAAACTCTGACCAACCCATTACTGTTGACCTTAGCCTTCAGACTCAGTCCCGTCAGTACAACAAGACTCCCACTAGGTCTACCCCCGAGCTCCCTTCTTCAGGTTCCACAAAGCCTCTTTCGACAACCAATGGTCCTTTACTGATCCCTCAGCCTAAGTTAGAGGTTAATACCAATATGCCCAAGGGACCATTATGCCGAAACACTGCTTCTCGTAAAGTTGCCCATTCGTATAGTATAGTAGATGATTTGGCGCAATCCCTTGCTGCCATCTCAATGCTAGAAATCCTCTAGTCATTCCCTTAAAAAAAAAAATCTCTACTAACTGCCATGGGTGATGTGGATCCTTCAGATGATCGTTTGATCATCTTCGATGTTAAATAGTCAAAGAAACCCCCCCTTCCTGCTTCCGTCACCTTCCAAATCCTTGTCAAGATCTGGAATGCCAACATCTTCCATTGTATCATTAACGAGGGAGCATCCACCTATATCATGTCTACTTCGGTTTCAAAGCAACTTAGATCTCCAGAGTTGGCCCCTTCCACTATCACCCTCCGAGCATGGGATGAACACTCTTCCCAGCCCATTGGCCTCTTCTGCAATTGTCCTATTACTCTTGCAGGAAAGACTATTTTTGTTGACGAAGAAGTCATTGATGCCCCCATAGATTGCAACATTATATTGGGTCGTAGCTACACTTATGCGATGTCTAATATCCCATCTGCAGTTCACCGTAAGATGTTCTTTCCTCACAACAAAAATATTGTCACCATTGACCAGTTGACATATTATGAACCGAAGTCTCAGACCTCCCATGAGTCCATCATCTCTTCAGTGACCAATAAACAAATATTCCAACCTTTGAGCAATGTTTCACCCGAAGTCTACAAATACTCCTCTTTTCTTGGTTCATTCCTTGGTATTTCTCCTCCTATCTTTGATCCTAGCTCATCGAACATTTGCATGATGCAATCATCTCGGTCTGACCTCAAGCGGACTAGTTCGACTAGTTAGTAGCCCCACCCTTCGCAACCTACTCCTAGCACCTTGACTCAGTCTTTAGGACCCCCTCCTCAAGTCTCCTCATCCGCAGCTGGTATCCATGAGCCTATCTACCCTCTTGGCATGGTTTCTCATGGACTTAACCATCTCGGATCTATCCCACCTGGCCATTACCCCTCCGGTCAGATATCGTTTCTAACTCCCCCCCCTGGAGTATTTTCGGTACATGTTATGGCTACCTTATCCCTTCCTAACATGACCCTGGGGATCCCAGTTTGGTACATTAATCCCCCAACCACTATCCCGCCTAGTTAGCCCAAACCTTATACTTCTTTGACCCCTATTCAACCGATCCCCATGACCCCTCCCTTTGCTTCCGTGCCTCAACCACCTCAACAGGAACCTACTCCCGTTGTGAAAGCTTCAGGTGTGGGGGGAAAAGCTTGCAAGAAGGCACCTAAAGACAAGGTCGCCTCGATGAAGCCTTCTCCTCCTCAACCTCCAAAGCATACCCCCCCATGTGCTTTGTATGATGTTTTCGGTCATGCCACCCATCATTGTCTTGACTTGCCTCGTATCAAGCCCATGGACAATGTCACGTTCCCTAAGTCTATGGTCCCGAAAACCTCTATTCCTTCCTCAATTGCAGCCAAGAACCCCAATACTATTCACACCAACCACCCTTATGCTTTGTGTGACTTCCATGGCCATTATACCCACCATTTTCACCACCTCACGCATTACCACGCCTATTTGGAGGTAGTTCAGGAGTACGAGATTGAAAAAAACTAGTCTGCCTCTCCCATCCCCGCACAGTATACTTCATGCCAACCTGAGGATACCTCTACTCCCATTGAAATTACCCCTCCCAATGTCGAGATGATGAAGTCTTCAGCCACCATCCTCTACCTTTCATCATTCATGAGATCCACGGTTGAAGATCCCTTTGATACTTCCCCTTCTGTTTCGCTTGACCTCCCTTCAATGATCACCCTGGGCTCAACATCAATGGATCCCTTATCTTCTTTTTCTTCCATCACCCCCTATGATGATGCACAAGTGAACCTTTCTTCTCATGATGATGAGTCAGGTAGCTTTGCCACGTCATGTGGTTACCATTCCAACAGTCACCCCATATTTTACTGTGATGATGACATCATGGAAGCCTTTTCCACCCCTGACTTCATATTTCCCACCCATAAGTGGAATGGCCATCCATGTCTATAGTGAATTTTGTGACCTGAGTACAAGCTTCCCCCAAGGTAGCTCCCACACACCACCTACCCGTTGGTGTGCTGGTGGTAGACATCTTACCCAGAGCACTCCCTTTAGCAGTGTTTTTTTGATTTCTTCCTTGCATTCGGGTTGCCAACATTGTTCATCATCCTCTTATTTTTTTTCTTGTGGCACCTTTCAGATGGACCTCCCGTCCACACCTTATATCGATTATGACGATGGTGCAAGTCGCTACTCCTAGAATCTAGCCTCGGCAGGTTGGGACATTTTTACCACCTTAGATTCATTTGTTCTCTCGAACGGCGTATGAAATGGTACTGCCACCAATAACCAGGTCTAATATGATGCAGTGCGAGGTTTATTAGCCGATTCCCTTTCCCATCGTAACCTTCACCTTCATGTTCATTTGATTCCTTTCTTATTCTCATGTAATTGAATGGTGTCTATCGTGTGCATAATCCTATCCTTTTTAGAAGATATTTACGAGTGAAGATTTTGATGTGTGAATTTGAAATCATTACATTCATTCATGTACCTAGAGCACAAAATCACTATGTAGATAGCATTGCAAAAAATATTCTAGATTGGCACTTATCACCCACATTTAACACAAGATAATAACATAAACCATAAAAACGATGCATATCCATTATATTTGTCATTCAATGTGTTTTAGAGTCCATCAACTCTGATACATTTGACATGCCCATAGCATGTTACAAAAAACACAAACCGAGGGAACCACATGCCCCTACACCTAATCACTATCTGGAGGATCCTGGGCCAATGACTCCACTCCTGTAGCTCGTAGATCACGCATCCCCTGTCCAGCCATTGCCATGCGCAACAAGACCCCTCGCCACTCCGAGGGTAGACTAATACATGGCTCTATGTACTGGTCATCCAAGTCTTGCCAGCCTCACTCTCAAACATCGGTCAGAAGCCTCTCACATCTATAACAGATGTCCTCTAGGAGGGCCACTTCATCCTCATTTTGTGGTGCTCTCGACCCACTGGGTCCTGCAGCTCCTACTATTGCAGGCCATCCCATATACCCGGCCGGTTTCACCGGTGCTGTATCTACATACCAAAAGTAAATGAATTAGTACCATATACAATATTCTGAATCATTGAAATTCACATAAAATATTAGCAACTTGTCACTTACCATCAGGTCCCCATACTTGAAAAGGCGGTAGTGGCAAGTCTAGGTCCCCACGATAACTCATCCCACTATAGGGATAGTCATCTATTTACAGTGGCATCTGATCCCAATGAGCAAAAAAATTGGGTTGGAACACCCATCCTACTGACCCACCTCCCCCTTTGCACAGTAGCCACCCCCAGCTGTGTATCCTGGGCTCTCTCGAGCCCCCATCCTGGATCTTTATGCGAGGTCAGAGTGTTGGGATCCTCTTAAAGAAGAGTGAGCACAACACTATTCCATATGCACAGACATGGTTCACTTGCTGCTTGCATATCGACAACTGTTGTTTCAATGACGACAACATCATCTGGGCCCACCCATAGTGGGCCCCACTCAACACACTCTCAACAAGCATCCTCTGACCCCCTGTGATGTGGTGGAGTGCTTGGTTGCCCAATATCCACAACACCGTTGCGGCCATAAAACGGGTCTCTAGCCTCTCTAGATCCCCGATCGGCATCTGTGTCCCCTTCACATGGAGACTTGGTTGACAATGGTGCTCTACAAACTGCATGCTATTTCACCCTCATGGTAACATTGGTTGCGTATTCTTCGCCATCACAACTGGTGGGTGACCGGTCAGGAAATATATATCCTGGACAGTCAACTCGATCCGGTGCCCTTGCACTATAAATATCTCATGATCTTGATCCCAATAGCTAAAAATCTAGGCCAATAAGGGCTCTCCACCTCTCATCAAAGGGTTCTCCACAAAATTCATGACCCAAAACTTGGCCAATGCATTGCATACACAATGATCCTCCTGAATCTCTGACTGTAATGTGTCCAGTTCTCTCTCTCTCCAGTTGATCCTCAATTATGCCATATCTGCACAAAACCATCATATTTGTCAATGTACAGAAAGAAAAGATGGCATTCAACTATAAAATCCCAGCTCTCAGTCAAGAAACAACATCAAAATCCCCCTCTCTAATAGGTCGCACTTTTCAGGTAAATCCTGGGATAGGTCACAGTTTTCTGCCCAAAACCTGCTACCCAGGTCGATGATATTGCCCCAAAAAGTGGGACCCGACCGTGAAGAAGAGCAGGGGTCTGTTCCTAAGGTCTGGGTGCCTAAACTAAACTTTCAATCCATTGAAATTAAAGAGTAGGGTTAGGCCTCTTACCTGCAACTGACAGATCTTGATTCCAACGGTCGGTTTATCTGCTATGATCGCCACCAGATTTAGGACCTTTTCTCCTCTCTACATTCACCATAGCTACACTTGTAAATGAATCAAATTGGAGGGAAAAATCCTTTTTAAAAGAGAAACCCTAGATTTTTCTTTTGCCGGATGCGACCAAACTGCAACTCAGTTTGACAAACCATCAACACTGTTGGTAAGCTCTCACCAAGCTCTCAAATGGATATCCTTTAGTTTTTTGTGATTTGATACTTCACCTGGACACATTTTTTCCAAGAAGGGTCACTTCACCACTTCTCAAAATCGATTTTCTTCACTTGCAACACTTGTAATTGTGGAACCACTTTGTCTTCATACTTGTCCATGCTCGTGTCGATTTTTGTCATGATTAACCATGTTGTACTCATGTTTTTATGGTCCCCATCAGACCTATTCTGTGTGGCAGCATCATTGAGTCGCCCTTTTTTAGAGCATCCAAGTTGAGTCATCATCACATCCATGGAGTCTATCCTAAGTCCCTTTGTATCCCACTATAGTCCCCCATCCTTCATTTCTTGGTTCCTCTCTCGTGTCGCACATTGTGGCCTTCAATCATACTATCCCCTATCCTTTTTGTATTGTGTCAGTTGCTGCTAGGTCATCCATGCCGTTCATGCTCTAAAAACGGAAGTCGCCAGCCCACTACTCAATACCCCCATTCCATCATCATCCCTGGTTTTAGTCTATCAGTCGCTCTACTATTATAGTTCATGCCTTAGTTGAGAATCCCTTATAGCCTCACCTATGGCGGACCTCCTTCTGTCGACATTAAATCATTCATTCCAGAAGACAGGTCTAGAAGGCGGTGTACCTTGGTTCTAGCTTCCACTCTTGTTCGATGCCTCAGATTAGGCAAAGGGACTCTTTATTTCCCTTTGACTTGATTTTTTCTCAGCTTCATCTCCTTACGGCATGGTTGAGATCCGTATACTTGATGGTTGAGTGATACAACAGATTATACCACTAATTCCCAGGTGTGTGAGAGAAGTTTTAGACCTTATGAGAGGGTGGCCCTTCAGGTAGCCCCCCACATACCTAGGTGACTTATCTATTACAACCTTGGATGCATCCCCATAGATTTTAGGGTTCTGGCATCAACCGATTGGAGTGCCTTTTACTTTGCATGTACCATTTATATTTTCAGAGCCCTTTCCTGTTTTATAGGGTCTCTTTGGTTGTACTTATATCTCATGTACTCAGATATTATTGTATAAGTCCTGGCTGTTGTCCCAGGCACAATATGTATGTGGGATCCATTACCATGTCTTTATCTGGCCCATGTTTATGCAAGCATGTACTATATAGTTTAGTCCCTTGTTTACTGGATGCATTGTTCTTTGTACTTTGTTATCTCAGCAGGCATAGGTATGCCTCCCTCGCCTATTGTATAATATGTACGCACTCATAAAAGAGACTTGTTGCACCTGTAAGTCTTGCCTCCTCAGGGTATTTTCCTCTAGCACTTTAGTCTACATTATATTTCTCTCTCTTTGATTCCCCCTTCGATGTCTAGTGATTTATTTCTTACAACGTACTTCGATCATATGATTAGCTCCTAACGCTCGCACGCTGGGGGGAAATCTGTTACACCAATTTTTGGTCATCTAACTTGTTACTATTAGATGTACCAAAGTACACCACATAAGAGGAAAACCCATGAGGAAATATTGAATAAACCCATATTTTTTTGATTTTCCTCAGGGGATAATTAATAAAACAACAGTTTAATTAATATTCCTGGTCATATTTAACCCAAAACAGGAAAATTAATTAGATAAATCACTATTTATCTTAGTATTTTCTAGGAATAATTATTTAAACATTATTTAAATAATATTCCTTGTTAAATTTGACTAAATCATTTACAAATAATTGAATAAATCACTATTTATTTAATTATTACTCAACCGCACTCTTAAAATAATAAATAATTTATTTATTTATTATTTACAAAAAAAGGGATTTGACCAAATTCAAATTCTTTTTCCCTGCAACAAATATATAAAAATATTCCATAAAAGTTGGATCTAGGTTTGGTTAATAATATTTTAATCATGCATGAATATCTAGACTAACTCAATATTTTTCTATAAATAGAAGGGTTTTTCCATTCATTCACTACCTTTTGTTGCCTAAAGAGCACTCTCGATCTATACTTTTGGTCTCACTTTGATCGTCCATCATTGTCATCTTTTGCTACCATTTTTCTTGTGAACTCCCTTTGAGTCCCATTTTTTTCTCGGTTTTCTACACCATCAAGAGAGAGATCTTAGATCTGAAACATTGAGGATATATAAGAATGCATCCCAATGAGGGGGACTGGTAACATCTTTCTATGGTCCCTTCCCATAATCCTTTAAAAATATTCTTGTCTTGTCTATTGGATGCATGGAGCAACTCTTTCTTTTATTTTTTGTTTAATGTCTTTAACTGCATATATCTGGATTTTGTAGCATTTTTCTTAGTCAACTAACTACAAATATAAATAAATTGGAAGCCATCATTAATGTTAGGGCTGTTTGTTATGCACAGATAAAGTGAGATTTTTTTGTATGCTTGCGATTAGAATTCATGCTAACAATTTGGAGTTTTTTGCATGTAATTGTTTCTCCTCCAATAGTTTGAGCACCATGTCAACATGTTTAACATGATCCTTCCAAGACCTGTTGTAGATTATTATATCATCAAAAAATACTAACACAAATTTTATAAGGAAGGGTTTCAAAATGGAATTCATCAACCCTTGAAATGTAGAAGGTGCATTGGTAAGGAAAAAATGCATGACCAAAAATTCATAATGACCCCCATGAGTTCGAAATATTTTTTTTCAGAATACATTCAGTCTTAATTCTAATTTGATTATATCCTAAACAAAGATCCAACTTGGTAAAATAAATTGCTCCATGTAATTCATCCAATAATTCATCAATCAGAGGAATGGGAAATTTATCTTTAATAGTGAGCTTATTGAGCTCCCTATAATATGGACACATGCGCTATGATCCATCCTTTTTGTGCACCAATACTACTGGAGCAGAGAAAGAACTTTGACTAGGTTGAATTATACCAACCTCTAACATTTCTGCAATCATACGTTAAATTTCAATCTTTTGGACATAAATATATATGTAAGGCCTAATGTTTGGAGGGACACTTCCTGGAATCAAATGAATAGCATGATCATGATTGCAAATAGGTGGTATTCCTTTGGGAGTTTCAAACACCTTGGAATGATTGTCCAAGATTTTTTGGAGATCTGGAGAAATAGATGATTTTGAAGTTGGAACTTCAAGTGAGAATAATTGTGAAATTACACATCATTGTTCTTTCTTCAGAATATTTTTCATGACACTATATATTATTATATTTTGTGACTTCCTTGTGATACCCCGTAATTCAACTTTCTTTCCTTTTGGAAAAAAAATCAAGAAAATTTCTTGAAAATTAAAAGCTACTGTCCCCAAATATTGTAAACATTGTACTCCTAGTACAACATCAACACCTCCAATTGGAATGGAAAGCATTGGAATATTAAATACATATTCCCCCATGGTTAGCTTGATATTATGGAACTCTCCAGAGAAATTTATAGTTCCTCCATTTTCAACCATCACTTGACACTCTGGTGCTCGGTAGAGGAAGATATTCAATTCCTTGGCTACCTTACAATGAATAAAATTATGGGTATTACCTGAACAAATCAACACTATTACATTTTTCTTTGATATGTCCTTCTATATTGAAAGTTTGAGGAGTGGTAATTCCTCCCAATGCATTACAGGATATGGTCAGACTCATTTCTTCTTTTCCTAGGGTAGGTTCTTGGTGTATATCCTCTTGTTTTGAAGTTTCTTGTTCATTTTCTTCCTTCTCTTCACAATCTATGTAAAAAAATTTCTTCTCAGCACGCTTATGACCTTTAGTGTGTTTTCTATCACAACTATATAAAATCCCTTTTTCTCTTTTTTCTTCCAATTGTTGTGCTATCAACGTTGTAGTTTGTGGAAGTCTAGGAGTAGCAACACTTCCATAGTGATAGATGTGAGTGATAAGATTCCTTGTCGCCATAATTTTACATCCAATTTTTCTAGCCAACCTAAATGCCTTTTCCAATGAATCGGGTTCCCAAAGGTGAACCTCATGTTGGATGTTATCCTTTAAAGTCCCTATGAA
The DNA here is from genome assembly GCA_034641835.2 of Pinus albicaulis. Taxonomy (NCBI): domain Eukaryota; kingdom Viridiplantae; phylum Streptophyta; class Pinopsida; order Pinales; family Pinaceae; genus Pinus; species Pinus albicaulis. Next base: position 265,512,630 of record CM076574.1, read on the forward strand.
GACATCAATCTTGTGTTCCTCTAGAATGTTAGTTACCCTTATATTGAATTTTTGGAAGTCCTCAATGTGCTCCACCATTGAACCCTTTTGTTTGAGATTTATTAATTGGCTAAAGGCGGTGTTGCTCTTTGTATCCTCATAATGTTCTATCATTTCCTCCGTAAAAATTGACCAAGTGCCAATTTTTTTATGAGAATAACACCATCGATACCATACAAATGTATTTTTTTCTAAATATAAAGTTGAAATGCGTACCTTTTTTTTGTTTTGCACATTATGGAGATGAAAATATTGATCCATCTATAGTATTCATGTTACAGGACCCTTGCCATAAAACTTCCTGATATTGATCTTTAGAATATGGTGCGTCTTCAATATAACATTAGAGTTTATGAAATCACGATTAACATTTATTTTGTTCTCATCATGAGTTTCATCTACTACATTTTCTCCATTAGGAATAATTTCTTGTATCAATTTTTTCAAACCTTCCATGTATTTTTTTAGATCATTCTTCATGTCTTCCATGTTGCCATTCATTTTTTCATTGATCTTAGCTTCCATGTCATCCATATTAGCTTCCATGCCATCCATCTTAGCTTCCATGTCATTCTTCAAACCATCCATCTTATCATCCACTCCTTTCTTCTAACCATCCATCGTAGCTTCCATGCCTTTCTTCAAAACTTCCATTTAATTTTCTGTTACTATTTGCGAATGCAAAATTTGGTGCACTTGGTCTTGTAATTTCGATATATCATGTTTCACTTCTTCCTCTTCATAAGTCATATTAGATTATTCTGAGGGCTTAATGGGTGTTCATTTATTTCTAGGGGGGATTTTAGAACCCAATACTGATATCTATGCTTCAATATGTCCTTTGAATCAATTAAAACTGATTTTTCAAACAAGAATTACGCAATTTGAAAAACAAATACTCACTTTTTTCTTGCTTTTGAGGAGCTCGATATTGAAACTGATGTATCTCTGCAATTTTGGATCCCTGAGCTTTTACCTTCAGTAATTTAGTAGCCCTTTCAATCTTCTTTCCAATGCCAGATTTCTGACCTGATTTGGATTCGTCAAGGAAAATTTATGCCCAATCTCCCAAAATGACCTAATTATGGACTCGTTCAATAGAGAAAATTGGAACGGCGGGCGACGTGTCCCATATTCCTCCTTCGACTCTAAGATTGATACACAAGAAACTACATTCCGTGTAATTTCGGCCAATTTTTACAAAATTCCAATCTGATGCTGAGAGAGAGAGTTATGATGATTTTCCCAAGGTCACCTATTTGAGATGAAATTTGGGAGCCTACAAAAACCCTAACTTCCAAAGATCATATCTCATAAAATATTTTGAATCAAGATCTGAAATTTTTACATGAGGTTCCTCAGGATATCTTCGCAAATGGGTATTTTTTTTAGCTTCTGAAACGTCATAGAAACAAAGTTGTAGTGAAAATTCCAAGATGACGGGTTTGAAGAAGCGAAACCCTAGAATCCAAATCTATGATACCAAATGTTATGAAACCAACTCCCAAAATAGAAGAAAAGAGAGATCAATGCCTTAGTTATTAGCAAATTTGAGGGGTAACCTCATTTACGTTACAAAAATGAACAATTCTTGGATGACACAAATGATAAAACCTCCTTTCTATATATAGGAGTCCATGAAGTCACAATATAATCCTAGCCGACCTAACAATAATAATTAAGGGCACAAAAATAACAATAGTGGGCTATTATGGGGCATAGTAATAATAAAATGGGGACTACATGGCTACAACAATAACAATAAGGGACTATGCTAATAATATAGGGCAATAACATGCCCCTCTCCTTCAAAAAAGTGTTGTCTTCAATGCCTGAGTAGTTTTGGATGCTTCTATAGAAAATTCTCATCCTCCCATGTGGAATCTTCAGTGGGTAAGTTCTTTCACTTGATAAGATACTTTGAAATTGATTGATTTCGTAGTTTTCAAGTTCTTATATCCATGACTTCTTCAAGTTCCAATATGATTTTTCCTTCCTCATCAAATTCTAACAATATTGTCTGAACCAGAAGTTTGTCACCTATAACCTTCTTTAAGCATGAAACATGGAAAACTGGGTGCATTCGAGAAGATGCAGGAAGCTCCAATCTGTATTCCATAGTACCAGTCTTTTGCAACACCTTGTAAGGACAATATTACTTTGATGATAATTTATTATCCTTCTTAGATTGATTCAAAGAATTTTTTTTGTATGGTTGTAGCCATAAAAATACCCAGTCGCATACATCAAAACTTCTTTCACTGTGATGTTGATCTACCTATTGTTTCATTCGATTCTGTGTCAAAATTAAATTATCCTTTAAGATTTGGAGAACTTGTTATTTATTCTCGATGTTATATTCCATTTCTTGAACCTTATATTTTTCTCTTGAAGATGATGTGATGGACGACGGATGATATCCATAAAGTGCCACAAATGGGGTCATTTTTGCTGCAGTGTGCAAGGAATTTTTAGACCACCATTCATCCAGAGGTAACCAATTGACCCACTATGTTAGTTTATCAGATACAAAGCAACGAAGATATCCTTCCAAAAATTTGTTCACTATATCAATTTTCCCATCGGATTGAGGATGATAAGATAAGCTATGAGCTAGTTGAGTACCCAAACAAGAAAATAATTCCGTCCAAAATTTTCTAGTGAAAATGGGATCTCTATAACTTACAATAATCTTTGGGTTTCCATGTATCTTTTGAAGTATTTCCATAAATTTAGTAGCAACTGTACTCACTTTAAATGGATGTGATAATGCACAAAAGTGTGCATACTTGGTAATTCTATCAACTACCACCATGATGACACTCTTTCCTTTGGATTTAGGTAAACTTGTGATGAAATACATTGAAACCTCTCCCCAACGTTGATTGGAATGGATAAAGGTTGTAGCAGACTTGGGGTCTTAATTGTCTCAACTTTATTTTGTTGGAAAACCAAACTTTCTACCACAAACTTTTGAATATCAGAATTAAGGCCATCCCAAAATAATTCTTTCTTCACCATGTGGTAAGTTTTAAAAAATCTCAAGTATCCTCCTAAGGGAGGGGTTTGAAATTCAAAAGTAATCATCTGTTTTAGTTGGGAAATCTTAAAAATATATAACCGATTTGCGTACTATAAGGAATCATTTTTCCAACTAAAGGTATTAGATGTACCAGGATCTTGCTACAAATTTTTAGTGAGTGTCCATACATCTTCATCATTCTTCCATTCCTCCCTTGATTTGGTTATCCAATCAGGTTGGATAATAGAAATGGCACAAATAAATGCTTCCACATACTCATCCTTTCTTGAGAGTGCATTTGCAAGAACATTTAGCTTCCATTTTTTGTAGATGTTTTCAAAGTCATAACCCAACATATTTGTGACCCATTTTTTCTACTCTTATGAAGATAGTCTTTGTTCCAAAAATTATTTAAGACTATCATGATCATGTTTTACCTTGAACTATCTCCCCATTAAGTAAGGTTACCATTTCTTTAGTGCATATAGTATTTCAAACATTTCCTTCTCATAAATAGTTTTTTTGAAATGCTTTCCTTTGATTGGATGGCTTTAAAAATAAATGAGTCTTCCTTCTTGCATCAAAACAACACCAAATCCATTTCCTAATGCATCACAATCCACAATAAATGCTTTTTTGAAGTTTGGTGTAGCTAAGACCAGTGCTTGGCACATTTCCTCTTTAAGATGTTCAAAGTCCTTAGTTGCTTTAGGAGTCCATGAAAATGCATCTTTCTTCAATAATGTTGTTATAGGCACTTCTATTCTCCTATAATTTTTAACAAACTTGCGATAATACCCTGTTAACCCGAGAAATCCTTGCAACTGCTTTATGGTTGTGGGGACTTTCCATTCCTTAATGGCTTTAATTTTGTTAGGGTCTAACTTAACACCCTCCTCAGATTCAATATAACCCAGATATTCCACCTTTTGTATTCCAAAGAAACATTTGGAGGGTTTTGCATATAATTGGTTCTCCTCCAATAGTTTGAGCACCCTTGCAACATGTTGAACATGATCCTTCCAAGACCTGTTGTAGATTAATATATCATCAAAAAATACTAACACAAATTTTTTAAGGAAGGGTTTGAAAATGGAATTCATCAACCCTTGAAATGTAGAAGGTGCATTGGTAAGGTCAAAAGGCATGATCAAAAATTCGTAATGACCCTCATGAGTTCGAAATGCTGTTTTTGGAATATCTTCAGTCTTCATTCTAATTTGATGATATCATGAGCGAAGATCCAACTTGGTGAAATAAATTGCTCCATGTAATTCATCAATCATATGAATGGGAAAATTATATTTAATAGTGAGCTTATTTAGATCCCTATAATCAAGATATGTATGCTATAATCCATCCTTCTTGTGGACCAATAATAATGGAGCAGAAAAAGAACTTTGACTAGGTTGAATTATACTAGCCTCTAGCATTTCTACAATCATACGTTCAATTTCGTTCTTTTAGACATAAGGATATCTGCAAGGCCTAATATTTGGAGGAACACTTCCTGGAATCAAATGAATATTATGATCATGATCAGGAATAGGTGGGAGTCCTTCGAAAGTTTCAAAAACCTTGGAATGATTGTCTAAGATCTGGAGAAATAGATGATTTTGATGTTCGAACTTCTAATGAGCATAATTGTGCAATGATGCCTCATTGTTATTTCTTCAGAAGATTTTTCATGAAATTAGAGCTTTTTATCTTTTTATGCTTCCCCATGATACCCCGTAATTCAACTTCCTTTCCTTATGGAAAAAAATTTCAAGAGAAGTTCTTGAAAATTAAAAGCTACCATCCACAAAGATTGTAACCATTTTACTCCTAATACAACATCAACACCACCCATTAGAATGGAAAACATTGGACTCTTCAATACATATTCCCTCGTGGTTATCTTGATATAATGGCACTTTCCAGAGAAATTTATATTTCCTCCATTTTCCACCATCACTTGCCTCTCTCGCATTGGGTATAGGAAGCAATTCAATTCCTTGGCTACCTTACAATGAGTAAAATTATGGGTACTACCAAATCAATAAGCATTATTACATTTTTCTTCTTGATATGTCCTTCTATATTGAGAGTTTGAGGAGTGGTAATTCCTGCCATTGCATTATTGGATATGGTCAGATTCATTTCTTCTTCCTCTGGGGTTGGTTCCTGGTTTATATCCTCTTCTTTTGAAGTTTCTTGTTCCTTTTCTTCCTCCTCTTCACAATCTACGTAAAATAAATTCTTCTCAATGCACTTATGACCTTTAGTGTATTTTCTATCACAACTATGGAAAATATATTCTGCTCTTTTTTCTTCTAATTGTTGTGGTGTCAATCGTGTAGGTTATGGAAGTATTGGAATAACAAAACTTCCATCTTTATATGTGTGAGTGATAAGATTCCTTGTCACCATAATTTTACTTCCAATTTTTCTTACCAACATGAATGCCTTCTCCAATGAATCAGGTTCCCACAGGAAAACCTCATATTGGATGTTATCCTTTAAAATCTCTATGAACACATCAATCTTGTGTTCCTATGGAATATAATTTACCCTTATATTAAATTTTTGGAATTCCTCAATGTGCTCCACCATTGAACCTTTTAGTTTGAGATTTATCAATTGGCTGAAGAAGGTGTTTCTTTTTATATCCTCATAATGGGCTATCATTTCCTCTGTAAAACTTGACCAAGTGATTTTTTTTTACGAGTGAAAAAGCCATCGATACCATAAATATATTTTGTTCTAAATATTAAGTTGCAATGCATAACTTTTGTATGTTTTTCACATTATGGAGCTCAAAATATTGCTCCATGTGTAATATCCATGTTACAAGATCCTTGCCATAAAACTTCCTCATATCTATCTTTGGAATATGGTGGGTCTTCACTCCAAAATTAGAGTTTATGAAATCATGATTAACATTTATTTTGTTCTCATCATGAGTTTTCTCTACTACCTCTTCGCCATTAGGAATCATTTCATGAAGCTTTTCTAGAATTTTATTTATTTTTTTACTTCCTTTAGGTTCTTCACGTAATGGCACATTATATGATAAACACTATTCCCGGGCTCGTACACTACGCTCATAGGCTTGTAAGACGATATTATCTGCCATGGCTCTGATGGCTTTGACGATATTATGACGATAGTTTTCTTCTATACCATCCATCTTTGCTTCCATACCATTCTTAAAACCATCCATATTAGCTTCCATGCCTTTCTTCAAACCATCCATCTTAGCTTACACGCCTTTCTTCAAACCATCCATCTTAGCTTCAACGTTTCCTTCTATACCATCCATCTTAGCTTCCACGCCATCCATCCTAGATTCCACACCATCCATCTTAGATTCCATGCCATTGATCTTAGCATCCACACTTTTATTCAAACTATCCATCTTAGCTTCCATGCCATTATTCAAACCATCCATCTTAACTTCCATTTCATTTTTTGTTACTCTTTGCGGGAGCGAAATTTGTTGCACTTGTTTGTGTAGTTTTTATATATCATGTTGCACTTCTTCCTCTTTATGAGTCGCAGTAGAGCCTTATGAGGGGTTAATGGGCGTTGAATTCTTTTTAAGGGTCATTTTATAACCCAATACTGATATCTATGCTTCAATATGCCCTTGGAATCCATTCAAACTAATTTTCATTAAATATTTATGTAATTTCAAAAAAATACCAACGTTTTTCTTGTTTTTGAGGAGCTCGATATTGGATCTGATATATATCTGTGATTTTCAATCCCCAATATTTTATCTTCACTCCTTTATTATCCCTCTACATCTTCTTTCCAATGCCATAGGTCTGACCTGATTTGGATTCTTCAAGGCAAAGTTATGTTATGCCTAATATCCCATAATGTCCTAATTATGGAATGGTCAAGTAGAGAAAAATTGTATGACATGCTAGGTGCCAGTGTTTCATTCTTTAGCTCTAAAATTGATACACATGAAATTACAGTCTGTGTGATTTTGGCTAATTTTTACAAAATTATGACAATTTTCCCAAGCTCACCTCTTTTAGATGAAATTTGAGATCCTGCAAAAACCCTAACTTCCAAAAATAATATCTCCGAAAATATTGCGAACCAAGATCTGGAATTTTTACAAGATCCTTAGGATTTCCTCACAAATGGGTTTTTGTTTTAGCGTCTGAACATTCGTAGAAAAAAATTTATAGGAAAATTAAATGATGACCTATTTGAATCAACGAAACCCTAGAATCCAAAGCTCTGATACCAAATGTTATGAAATTAGCTCCCAAAATAGGAGAAAAGAGAGATAAACACCTTAGAAATCAACCACTTCAATTGGGCAACCTTATTTATGATACATAAATAAACAATTATTGGATGAAACAAATGAAAAAATCTCCTTTCTTTATATAGGAGTCCACAGAGTCAAAATATAATCCTATTCGACCTAACAATAATAATGTAAGAGCACAACAATAACAATAGTGGGATATTATGGGCATAATAATAACAATATGCGGACTACATGGGTACAAAAATAACAATAAGGGACTACACTAATAATATAGGGCCCTAACATTCCCAATGATTGATCACATGAATGGGCAAGTTATTTGAAAAGTAATACATGATCACAGACATAGTGTAGACCTCTTAGCAAGTAAAATATTATTTTTTTTTAACCCTGCCTTCTTGAGGACATTTAGGATTTCATATTTGTTACATACCATGTCCTTAATAAAATGGAATTGGATATATATATATATATTTCTAGAATATTCAAAAGTAGTCATGAAATGATATAGAGAGACCACATATCAATGGGACATTTTGAATTGAGAATGCAATTAGATAGAGATAATGTATCACTATAATATTTTAAATTAAGCAAGAAATAGGATAGAATCAATGATGTATCAATTATCAATGATGATATGATACCAATAAGAATTTATTTAAGCAGATTACATGCTAATTTAAATAATCATTCAAAGGTTGATACAAATATGGTCCAACCTCAAGATGAGGACCTCGCCTAGGGAGGTATTTGATTTATAAGTTGATATCGAGTGATGCCATGATAGGGATCGATGCTATGGGATCATATATATCCATGGATTTAGTGTGGGTTGGTATATATGATGAATTAGGAGTGGAAATGAAAAAAATAACTTCCTTGTACAATCTAATATACATTGTTGACAAAATATTAGACACTAAATAGAAGATGCATCATACACCATCTCAATATCAAGATTCCAAATTCCATAACCCTTGAAGAGGTTGCATAATATATATATATATATTTTCGGGTTCACGTAGTCTCTTCTTTCTTTGTAACCTAAAATTGGATCCTTTTATAATAAAAAAATCAAGCCCAAATAGAATAATATAGATGTGATGAGCCATTTATTGATGAATGTGCCCAATGATTGATCACATGAATGGGAGAGTTATTTGACAAGTAATAGATGATCACAGACAAAGTGTAGACCTCTTAGTAAGCAAAAGATGATTTTTTTTTTAACCCTGCCCGCTTGAGGACATCTAGGATTTCATATTTGTTACATACCATGTCCTCAATGATATGACATTGGATCTCTCTCTCTCTCTCTCTCTCTCTCTCTCTCTATATATATATATATATATATATATATTCAAGATTCTCGTGATCTAGATTCTTAAGATATATTTTACATCCTCCAAGTCCTTCATGTCAACCTATGCTGAAAGATGATATTTCAAATTGAAAATCACGTACTTAGTATTACAAAATAATGAAATATCATTTACATGTATTATTATAGCTAGGAAATTATCACCGTCTTATATGTAATACACATAATGATTTGATTTGGGTGTCATAAATGCTATTCCCAACACAAAGGAATTGGATGTCATATAAATATTTTTTTAGCCTACAAACTAGTTCTTCTTTATCTTTTTCAATATAGTGCTCTAGCTATGTTATATATATCCCCTCATTCAAGTGAACATGTAGGAATGAGATTTTTGCATCAACATATATTCAACCTTTAAATCCACAAAGTATAGTTCTTCTAGCACTCTTCACCAAATTTCTATACATATGCTCCAAAAATCCATTATATTGAGAGGTATATAGATTTTTCTTTTGTATTTCAATGTTGTTTACCTTAAAAAACCTATCAAACTCAATAGAAAAAACACATCACCATTATGAACCCTCCATGCCTTAATCTTCCTGCTATTCTTATTTCTAAAGAGAGATTAAAGCTCTTTAAAATGACTAAAAAATTTAGGTTTAGTTGGAAGAAAATATATCCATGTTGTTCTATAATAATCATAAATGAATTGCACATAATACAAAGAGTTGGAAATAAAAGGAAGTATAAGTATTTTGAATACATCATAATGGATAAATTCCAACAACAGAGAAAATTTGTGAGAACTAGAATAAAAGTGAACATGGTTTAAATAGACGTGAACATGATTTAATTTTTTATACAATGGTGAGAGAAACCAAATTCAAGAGTACAATCATTCAATATTCCATTGGCAATTCTTTTTATTTTTCAAGGAAAATAGGCCCTCCTAGCCGATATGGCCTAGTCTAGGTGGGTGCTCACTATATTCTATGTATGTAACTTGCTTTATCAAGAAAGAGATTCTTGAGGAGGTTATAATTTCGAAGCTATATATGATATAGCTCTCCTCACTAAAGAAATAAAAGTTATATTACACTAAATAATGCAAGGATGAGATTGGATCAAAGCTCCTCCACAGACATAGATCCTTTAGGAGATTCTAATTTTGAAGGTATAGATCATATAGCCCTCCTCACTACAGAAATAAAAGTTGTATAATGCAAGGATGAAATTAGATCAAAGTTCCTCCACTAACACTTGATTAACCCATCTTACAAAGTAATCAAAATCTATTAAACATTAAAAAAACTCATCGTTAAAAACAAGAAATCACATTCTATTCTATTAATTAGTTAGGTAAATTGAGCCTTTTTTGTGAGTTATGATAAAAGAAAAGAAAAAGGAAATAAATTTGTTTTCTAGTAACTTGTGATATTTAATGTTGTTATTGGTTTCAATCATAAAATGATGGGTTACTTACCCTCATCACATGATAGGTTATTATCCTGGTAACTTGTGGTTTTGCAGAGATTGATTAATCTAATACCTTTAGAGTGTGAATGAGAAAATGGATTTTGGCTCCTTTGACTGCCATTGCGAGCTACTAAATGCCATATAAGACTGCCATGCCAGCCACTCCATTTAGCCACTCGAGGCTTCAAGAGAGGAAGGTGGTCATTGGCATTGTCATGATCATCGACCCAATCATTAAAAGAGGCAAAACGGATTCCCTCTCAAATTAATAATCATAAAGTCATGTTGTCGCCCACTTGTCCGTGCTGGCTCTGTTCCAAACCATGGATGTGCACTCATCGTTATTGGTTTTTCATATTCCACTCATGTTATTTCCAAAGACATGTTTTGGGTCTTCCAAATTCCAATTGCTTTTGGTCAGTACCGATGGAGAAGGGTTTTTTTTCTCGTGAGTAGCGTCTGCTCCTTATGTTACTCTCACCTCCAATTTGGAGATCGACCTAGCTATATATCTTTCCTAGCCTGCGCCTACTTACCATCCATTACGTCTGTAAGATTTATACATATTAATCTTAGCCTACGCTCACTTACATCCATCCATCAGTGTAAGATTTTTGTAAGTGATTCATGGCAATGGAAATGGCAATGGCCGGGAAGGGTTATTCACTGCTTTGCCCATTCTTTTTTGTTTTACTCATTCATGTTTTGCAGGCTTCTCATCATGAGTGAGATGAAGCTAGTTTGTTGACTTTGATGAGATTATCAAAATCGAGTTCCCCGGTGCCCCGAGAAGCTTATAATAGAACAACTTATCATTTTCAGCCCGTTAAACATTGGATGAATGGTATATAAATAAATAGTTTGTATGCTTTTAATTTTTCCATTTGCAGAAATTATAATCATGGACTTGGGATTTGCTGTCACTAATTATATTGTGTCTGATTGATTGTGCGCGGGTGATGGGCGTTGCGGCAAATTACTCTCAAGATCCAGATGGTTGTTGAAAATATTAAAGTCACCTGCTAGCCTTTGAGCGGGAAGAAAGGAGTACAGAGGCAGCAGCAGAGTTTGAGTGCACAACAATGCATATTAAAGAAGAATGGGAAGAACCGTAAGGATGAAATCAATGTTGATGGGCCGCACCCACTATTGCAGAGGAGAATTAATTTTGTTATGGGTGTAGCCATTTTTGCAGAGGGATGAAGAATTTCGTGGTTCTGAACTACAAAAGAACAAAGTTTATTTAAAATCAGTCCTTTCGGGCTTTTAAGTCCTCAACAACCAGAAATGAAGAAAATGTGTTTAAACGAAAAAAGTTCTTTAATTTTTGAAAAGGCATGACAAGTGGTCCCCACCACTTAAGCGTCAATCAGAATCACAAGTTTTAACTTGCAGTGTCTTGTTGATGTGAAGATTTGCGATGCGATGCAATCACAGTCGCAATCGCATATCACAGTTGATATGTTTCAAAACTTAAGTGTCTTGTTGATATGGTAGAGCTCCGCAAGTCGAACGTTTTCATATAATACACAACAACTATTATAATCTCCCTCCGCTTTGTGCCAAGGTCCGCGGGTGGTCCCATAGACCACGTGGCATTATATTATACGATCACAAGTTGAATCGCAATCGGGAGCGCTTTGTGTTATGGCTCGATTGCAACAATCATACGATGGACCCGATCCAATTTTTGCAGCGGAATTAAAAGGGGCAATCGCATCCGTCTCCCAATCGCAATCGAAACCTCTTTAGTACGAGGCCCGATCGCATAGTGTTTGAAGTCCAGACCTGATTGACTTATGAACCAGATTTTATATTTGGTCAACGCGTCCGTTTTATAATCGCAATCGGAACTTTTTCTTTTGGTCGTTGTGTTTTTTTTTACAACCGGACCCGATGCCATTTTAAATGGCGCGGTTTATTTGTTAGATCGCATCCGATCTTCAATCGGAAATCGGAGATTTTATTTTGTTGTTCATTTGTTTGGTTAGTCGCGGACCCGATGAATGTTATACAATGGATTTAAATTGTTTGATCGCGCGTTCAAAGTGCATTGTAAAGTGGGCCCCGCCAGTCTTTTAAATAGTTTAGTTTTAAAGTTTAAAGTCATATATATATAGTTTCGTAATGTATTTTTTTTTTTTATATAGAACAGTAAATGAAAATGCACAACAGTGCGGGAAATGAAAAACACAGCAGCGTTGTCTTTTGAGATACAGTTTTTTTTGTGAGAGACAATGAAGTCTTGGGTGTGCACTGTGTTGTAGTAGCAGTCACTATTTTGAATCCCTCTGTTAGAGGAATAATTTTTAACAGTTTTTTGAAGAAATAGAAGTTTGTTTTCAGAGTTGAAACTCTGTCTCCTGTCAAGAAATTTTAATATTTTCTCTTTGTTGAAGAGGGGAGTTTTATTCTCCATTTGTTGTTCTGGATTTTTCAGAAATTCCAACATGGTATCGGAGCTAGTTCAGGCTCTTTGAAGGTTTCAAAGAAGCTGAAAGAAGAAGAAGACTTGTTGTAGCTTTTCTCCAGCAGTGTGAAAGCTCAACATAAGATAAAGTTCAGGTATTTCTCAAAAGAAAATAGAGTTGTTATTTTGTTTAAAAGAGTTTGTTATTTAGAAAAGGAAAGTCAGTTTGTCTAAGTTCAAAGTTTAGTTTAAAAGCAATGGATGGACCAAGTACAGGTATGAGTATTGGAAATGCTCAGCTTCCACAATTTAATGGAAAGAATTAAGATTATTGGGCCATTACCATGAGAGACCTGTTTGTCTCACAAGACTTATGGGAATTTGTAGAAGATGGTTTTGATGAATCAGCTGATGAACAGGCTTTTAATGCCTTAACTCAAGTAGAGAAGGATATATTGAAGAGAAATAGAAAGAAAGACTCTAAAGCCCTATACTATTTGTATCAAGCAGTAAATGAGAGTGTGTTTCCAAAGATAGCAGAAGCTAAGAGATCCAAGGATGCATGGGAAACTCTGAAAGTAGCCTATCAAGGTATGGAGAAAGTAAAAATAGCAAAACTTCAGTTGCTGAGGAGATATTTTGAAACTCTCTGCATGAAGGAGTCAGATAATATAGACACATTTTTTACACATGTTACTGGGATGGTAAATCAGATAAGGTCCCATGGAGAAACTCTTGAAGAAAGAAGGATTGTGGAGAAAATTTTGAGGAGCTTACCCTCAAAGTTTGATGTAATAGTTACCACCATAGAAGAGACCAAAGATATCTCAAAGTTCATGGTAGATGAACTTCATGCCTCACTGATAACTCATGAACAGAGATTGAGCAGAGATGAAAAATCATCTCTAGAGAATGCCTTCAAGACCCAAATGCCTTCAGGAAGAGGAAAAGGTCAAGGCAGAGGAAGAGGAAGAGGTAGAAGTCAAAACAAAGGTGGAAGGAATAGCCCTTCACATTCACATGGAAGGAGCAACAGTCAAAATCAGAGCCACGGTCATTGCAACAGCCAGCAAGGTGGACACCAACATGCGCATGGACAAAGGTATGAAAAATCCAATTTCCAATGTCATTATTGCAAGAAATATGGGCACTATGCCAATGAATGTAGAAAGAAGAAAAATGACATGAAAAATAGGCATAATGCTAATGTAGCAAAAGAAGAAAAGAACCCAAGTAATGTGTTGTTAACATGTAATGTAGCACAGGATAGAGAAGATGATGTTTGGTTCTTAGATTCAGGATGTAGTAATCACATGACTGGAAACAGAGCAATGTTTTCCAATCTAGATGAAGAGGTTAAATCATAAGTAACCACAGGGACTGATACTAAAATCTCTGTAAAAGGAAAAGGCAGAGTTAGTATTCGAGCAAGAAATGGTGAGCAAAAATTTGTTCCAGATGTGTATTATGTTCCTGGTTTGAAGTGTAATATTTTGAGCGTTGGGCAGCTCATAAAAAAAGGTTACAATGTAATTTTCAAGGATGATGTGTGCACCATAAAGGATATACCTCCAAGCAATAAAATCATTGTTGAAATACAAATGACTAGCAATAGAATGTTTCCGCTCAAGCTCAACACTGACTTGAAAGGAAAAGGAAAGAGCATAGCAGCTGTAACTCAAGAAGCTTTTCAGAAGGAAGCAAAAGATGAAAATTGGTTATGGCACCTGAGATTTGGACATCTCAATTTGGAGGGATTAAAATTTGTTGCACGAGAAAAGAATGGTAGGCACTTGGTGATTGAGAGCTTGTGACTGTCACAATGCATCTTGAACGGCCTGGAAAATTTTCCATTAGAGAGAAAGCAAGAAAGTGACACCCTTGAGGATCATTCACTGCGGTTATGGTTCGATGCTGAAAGCAACATCGGTTTGATGACAACTGTCTCATGACGAATGACTTTACAAAGAACAATATACTTAAGTTTATTCTTAAAATATAAGAGTGATATTTAAAAATTTTTCTGCTTCAGACTCTTGCAGAAATAAATAGTGCACATTAGGATTCAGGCTGATAGAGGAGGTGAATATATCTCAAAGGAATTTCTGTGTTTTTGCAGAGAGAATGGCATACACAAACAGTTTACTACAAGGTACACACCGCAGCAAAATGGAGTTACTGAAAGGAATAATCAAACCATAATGGAAATGGTGAGAAGTATGCTAAAGGAAAAACACTTGCCAAATGAGTATTGGGCAGAAGCAACAAATTGTGTTGTGTATATTTTGAATAGATGCCCAACAAAAGTTGTAATGAACAGAGTTCCAGAAGAAGCGTGGAGTGGCAGAAAACAAGGAGTCACTCACATGCGAGTTTTTGGATGTGTGGCTTATGCACACATTCCAAATCAGTTGAGGAAGAAGTTGGATAGTAAGGGGGAGAAGTGCATCTTTCTTGGATGTGAATATTCAGAAGGATACGGTTAACTATAACTACATCCACAAAAGAAGTTTGTAATAGCGAGAAGTATGGGTTTATTGAAAGAGGAAGCATGGGATGGAAGCATTGAGAAAACGTTCAATGTAAAAAGGCATTTGTCTCATGATGAAGATAAGGAAAGATACGTTAAGAAATTAACAACTCATCGGTAGCACAACCTCCACCAACACAAGGACAGCAAGGGACACCTCAAGCAGCAGCGAGAACACCCTTGAGAAGAAATGGGAGTGCATCTCCAAGAACACCACATGGAGCAGATTCAAGTGCTTCTTCAAGCATGACTACGCCAAATGAAAGAGGAACAAAGTTCAGAAGTATTAATGAAATTTATGCGCAGGAAGCGGAAAATGAAGGTGTGAATTCCTTATTTTCTTTTTATTGTCAAGTTGATGATCCTATTCATTTTGAAGATGCTATTAAAGATAGAAAATGGATAGAAGCTATGGATGATGAAATTAATGCCATAGAAAAGAACAAAACATGGGATTTGGTTGATCTCCCAGAAGAATATGAATGTCATTGGAGTTAAATGGGTCTACAAGACCAAAAGCTAATGTTAGAGCAAAATAGAAAGACCTGAGGACGGACTTGTTGTGCGAAGATATAGCGAAGGAAGCATAGATATTGATTATGAGGAAACTTTCGAACCGGTTGCCAGAATGGAAACCGTGAGAGCAGTGTTGTCCATAGCAGCACAAAACAAATGGAAAGTTTACCAAATGGACGTGAAGTCAGCATTCCTAAATGGAGTGTTAATGGAAGAGGTTTACATTGAACAACCTCTCGGCTATGAGAAGAAAGGCCAAGAGCACAAAGTGTGCAAGTTGAAGAAAGCTCTTTATGGGCTGAAGCAAGCGCCAAGAGCATGGTACAGTAGGATAGATTCCTATCTATTGGAAAATGGATTTGAAAAGTGTGAGGGAGAACCCACCCTCTACATCAAAGAAAAAGATGGTAAAATGTTGATTGTAGTTTTATATGTTGATGATGTTATTTTCACAGGTAATGATGACTACCTTATTGAAAATTTTAAAACAGTCATGAAAGAAGAATTTGAAATGACTGACATGGGTTTGTTGAGATACTTCTTAGGAATAGAAGTAGAACAAGATGAAAATGGGATTTTTATCTCACAGGAAAAATATGTTAATGAAGTGCTTGAAAGATTTAATATGCAGGAAAGCAAAGCAACAATCACTCCCATAGTGATGGGATTAAAACTCAGTAGCGAGGACAACAACAAGGATTTTGATCCTAGCTTGTACAAGAGCATAGTTGGCAGCCTCATGTATTTGACTGCAACTAGGCCCGACATAATGCATGCTGTTAGTTTGATTTCCAGATTCATGGAGAAGCCAAAGGATACACATTGGCAGGCAGCAAAGAGAATTCTGAGGTATGTTAAAGGAACTAAAAGATTTGGTATTTTATATACTGCTTCAGAAAATTCAGAGTTAGTTGGATACACTGACAGTGATTGGGCTGGAAGTGTAGATGATCGGAAGAGCACTTCCGGTTATGTTTTTCATATGGGTTCAAGAGCCATTTCATGGGCTTCTAAGAAACAGCCGATTGTAGTATTATCTACAGAAGAGGCAGAGTATGTGGCAGCTACAACAACAGTGTGTCAAGCAATTTGGATGAGAAGAATGTTGAGAAGTTTATGCCAAGAACAGGTAAAAGGGATAGTTATTTATTGTGACAATAGCTCAGCTATTGCATTGTCAAAGAATTCAGTGTTTCATAAGAGAACAAAACACATAGATACAAAGTTTCACTATATCAGAGAATTGGTAAACAATGGAGAAATTGTTTTACAACATTGTAAAACAGAGGAGCAATATGCAGCTATTTTGACAAAGCCATTGGGGCAGAAGACATTTGGATTTTTAAGAAAATGCTTGGGTATGATTGATAACCCACCAATTGACTTTAAGGGGGAGTGTTGAAAATATTAAAGTCACCTGCTAGCCTTTGAGCAGGAAGAAAGGAGTACAGAGGCAGCAGCACAGTTTGAGTGCACAACACTGTGTATTAAAGAAGAATGGGAAGAATCATAAGGATGAAATCAATGTTGATGGGCCGCACCCACTATTGTAGAGGAGAATTAATTTTGTTATGGGCGTAGCCATTTTTGCAGAGGGATGAAGACTTTCGTGGTTCTGAACTACGAAAGAACAAAGTTTATTTAAAATCAGTCCTTTCGGGCTTTTAAGCCCTCAAAAACCAGAAATGAAGAAAATGTGTTTAAACAACAAAGTTCTTTAATTTTTGAAAAGGCATGACAAGTGTTCCCCACCACTTAAGCGTCAATCGAAATTGCAAGTTTTAACTTGCAGTGTCTTGTTGATGTGAGTATTTGTGATGCGATGCGATCACAGTCGCAATCGCATATCGCAGTTGATATGTTTCAAAACTTAAGTGTCTTGTTGATATGGTAGAGTTCCGCAAGTGGAACATTTTCATATAATACACAACAACTATTATAATCGCCCTCCGCTTTGTGCCAAGGTCCGCAGGTGGTCCCACAGACCACGCGGAATTATATTATACGATCGCAAGTTGAATCGCAATTGGGAGCGCTTTGTGTTATGGCCCGATCGCAACAATCATACGGCGGACCTGATCCAGTTTTTGCAGCAGAATTAAAAGGGATAATTGCATCCGTCTCCCAATCGCAATCAGAACCTCTTTAGTACGAGGCCCGATCGCACAGTGTTTGAAGTCCGGACCCGATTGACTTATGAACCATATTTTATATTTGGTCATTGTGTCCGTTTTATAATCGCAATCGGTACTTTTTCTTTTGGTCGTTGTGTTTTATTTTACAACCGGACCCGATGCCATTTTAAATGGCGTGGTTTATTTGTTAGATCGTGTCCGATCTTCAATCGGCAATCGGAGATTTTATTTTTTGTTCATTTGTTTGGTTAGTCGCGGACCCGATGAATGTTATACAATGGATTTAAATTGTTTGATAGCGCGTTCAAAGCGCATTGTAAAGTGGGCCCCAAAAGTCTTTTAAATAGTTTAGTTTTAAAGTTTAAAATCATATATATATATATATATATATATATATATATATAGTTTTGTAATGTAATTTTTTTTATATAGAATAGTGAATGAAAATGCACAGCAGTGCAGGAAATGAAAAACACAGCAGCGTTGTCTTTTGAGATACAGTTTTTTTTGTGAGAGACAGTGAAGTCTTGGGTGTGCACTGTGTTGTAGTAGCAGTCACTATTTTGAATCCCTCTGTTAGAGGAAGAATTTGTAACAGTTTTTTGAAGAAATAGAAGTTTGTTTTCAGAGTTGAAACTCTGTCTCCTGTCAAGAAATTTTAATATTTTCTCTGTGTTGAAGAGGGGAGTTTTATTCTCCATTTGTTGTTCTGGAATTTTCAGAAATTCCAACAATGGTGAGTATAAGAAATGAATTTCAATTAAATGATAATGTGAAAGCTGAGTTTTCCCTACTGTACTTTGTGTCCTTTTCCTTGGGAAGCAAGTGTGCTGTAGCGATATAATTAATTAATAACTTATGATTTTCATGAATGGCAGCACCATTGTTCTACAAGGGCTACTATCATCTGTTCTACCAATATAATCCCAAGTCGGCTGTGTGGGGACTCATCATGTGGGGGCATGCAGTTTCAAGAGATCTGGTAAATTGGGTACACTTGGGTGGTTCAGCTATATACCCTGATGAATGGTACGATGCCAATGGAGCCTGGTCTGGATTTGCCACTTTCCTACACAAAGGGGGCCCTCCCGCAATCTTATACATATGATGGAACAATTCCTAAGAACAAGTTCAAGCCATGGCTATTCCCAAGGACCCATCGAATCCTTTGCTGCGAGAGTGGAAGAAGATCTCTCAGAATCCCATCATGCTGCTATTGGCATCAACGCCAGTTCCTTTAGAGATCCAACGACGGAATGATTGGGATCAGACCAAATATAGCGAGTCCTGGCTGGCAGCAAAAGGGATAAGAATAAAGTGGGAATGGCATTGTTGTACAAAAGCAAAGATTTCGTTCAATGGGTGAAAGCCAAACATCCGCTGCACTCGGCCAGGCATACTGGAATGTGGGAGTGCCCGGACTTCTACCCTGTGTTCCTCTATGGCAGTCATGGCCTTGACACCTCAACCAGTACGGGTCCCTCTATGAAGCACGTTCTCAAGAAGAGTTTGGACGATAACAGAGTGGACTACTATACAGTGGGGCGTTACTTGACTCACTTGGACAGATATGTCCCCGAAAATGGATCTGTGGAGGGCCCGAATGGTCTTAGGTATGACTACGGTAAATTTTATGCGTCCAAGACCTTTTTTGACCATAACAAGTCCTGTAGGGTTCTGTGGGGTTGGATCAACGAATCCGAAAACGTGGTGGATGATCTCAACAAATGATGGGCTTCCCTTCAGGTATTATATATCCTTCTAATTAATTATCCTTCTCTTTATTTCTGCTTTGCCCCTCATATTATCCTTCTCTTTCAATCTGCTTTGCCCCTCAATATATTATCCTTCCTTTCTTTCTTTCTGCTTGGTGCATGATCATAATATTAATACCAGGTGCTGCTGTTTGAATATGAATATCATGTGCAGGTGATTCCTAGGGTTGTGTGGCTTGATCCTCTTACCAGGAGAAGCCTCGTTTAGTGGCCAGTGTCAGAGCTTGAATCTTTGCGCGAGCATAATGTAAAGAAGGACCACGTTCTTTTGGAAAGAGAATCGGTAATGAAGGTGGAGGGATTCAACTCAGGAGCGACGCAGGTAAGGAAAATTAATTAAGATTATAGGAATGCATAGAGATGAATATAAGCACATAATTATATTGCATTTCAGGTGGATGTGGAGGTAGATTTTGAGTTGCAGGGAGCTGGAAATTATGCAGAAACAGTGGAGGAGGAGTTGGAGGGAATGACAGCTCAAAGCTTGTGCAGTCGCCGGAACAACAATAACAACACCAGCTGGGGATTCGGGTTGATGGCGTTGGCATCTGATGATCTCAAAGAGAGGAGCGCTGTCTTCTTCAAGATTTTCAAGGGCAGACTTAATGGCAATGTCCACACAAAGGTGGCCTTGTGCATGGATCAGAGCAGGTGTAGCAGGCCTATATCTATTACTAACAAATTTGCTCGTGCAACAGGCCTATATTTAGTACTATCAAATTTACTCATCAGACCTATATTTATTTAATTTCAAATTTCACTTAAAAACTGTAATTGTAATTTGAATGAAAATATGTGGTGATGTCAGGTCCACGCTGGAACTAGATGTGGATAAGACGAGCTATGGAGGATTTGTGAGCGTGCAGCCCCACCAACGGTCGCTATCGCTTAGAGTATTGGTAAGAATTGTGTAGAATGGAATTGGACTCCACGAATCTTGAAGGTATTTATACTATTCATGTATGTGTGGGCAGGTTGATCACTCAATCGTGGAGAGTTTTTCAGAGGGAGGGAGAACATGCATTACTTCGAGGAGTTATCCCACGGTGGCGGTTAATGAGAAAGCTCATCTCTTCGTCTTTAATTATAACAAGTCGCCCCTCCTCCTCCGTCAACTCTCCGCCTGGCATATGAAAACTGCCACCCAAATCTACCAATCCAAGTGAAGTGAATTGTGATGTGGTTGTAGTGAATATTGTGATGTGGTTGTTTCTCTATCAACAGTTGGGTGAAATTCACCTTAATTAGTCTAACCGCTTGGCCTTGGCTTATGCTTGTGTGTGATCACAATTTTCTTATATTACTCAGTTACATGAGAATAGGAAAAACTTATGATTGTGTGTGATCACAATTTACTTATATTACTCAGTTACATGAGAATAGGGAAAAAAATAATGTTTTAGGGCAGTGAATGTTAACATCCTCTGCAACTGCCATCCCATTCTAGTCAATCATGATGTCGATATTTCCATTTCGATTTGGTGTTTTCATGTCGATTATAATTATGATTTACGGATTGGGTGTTTTCATATGGATTATAATTATGATTTACGGATTGGGTGTTTTCATGTGAATTATAATTATGATTTATGGATCACAATTGGGAATTTTGGGTCACAGTTTAGTTTTAATGAGTGTTTTCATGTGGATTATAATTATGATTTATGGATCACAATTGTGAATTATGGGTCATAGTTTTAATGGGTGTTTTCATGTGGATTATAATAATGATTTATGGATCACAATTGTGAATTATGGGTCACAGTTTTAATGGGTGTTTTCATGTGGATTATAATTATGATTTATGAATCACAGTTGTATGTGATTGCATAATGATAGTGCTTTTTCCATTTTTTATTTTTCAATAATGGTATCTTTCTTTTTTCATGATAGATGCAACCAATATGTTGTTATTTGTAGCCAAGTTATTCTTATTTAGAGTTTATGTTTTACAATTCCATTGATTTTTTCTTATTATCTTTTGAATATTACAACGTTTCACCTTGCCTGCACCCAAGTTAAATAAAATGGATACCTTTAGACATCACTAACTCACAATTGGATAAACGATCCCTTATTGTTTAAAAAAAAACTCTTTTAATGATGAATTTAGTACTACATTTTCTTCCATGATTTTTATAGGTCCTCAATTTTAGTGTCTCTCAGCCATTTTTTTATCATCCATGGAATTTTAGTGTCCCTCAACCATTTTTTGTCATCCATGGTGTGTAATTCCGCTTGACAATGTTCATTTTCAGATATGGTGTTTTGAGATTTTCTTCATGGACTTTCAGCTAGATAATCCTAGCGAGTTCATGTATGTTTGATTGTGCTTGAGCCTCAAAGTCTCCATTTAGGAACTATATACTATGACTGTAGTTTGTGTATGCGGGGATTTCATGACCATAAAGGTTGTTAGTTTTGTTGTCAATCTTAATGCATATTTTTCAAAACATATATGCATTATTTGTATATAAAAATTCATTGAATTGGCCCATTCAAACCCCTTTATTTTCACTCCAAGACAAAATAATTGTACATTTGCATGCAAAATATCATTTTATTACTCTATTTATATTTTGATGGAGATGGGGATGGGGATGCAGATATTTCTCTATTTATATTTGGTGCTTCCATGTTGAAATTATTTCTTATGAACCACAATTTTAATGTGACTATGAAATAATGATATAGTGTGGTCATGTTGCTCTTATATTTTGCAATAATTACATCATTCTCTACATTTAGACAATGTGACATATTCTTTTCTTAAAACCCTTAATATTATTCTATTATAATATTATATGACAATGAGTCCACGAGTTTTCGATAGAGGGTTTTGGATCGAGAGTGATTGGGTGCCTTATTAAGGTGCCTTATTAAGGTACTCCTAGATGTTAAGCCACAATTTCAATTCCATGCCCTATTCGAGAGTTACTCTTGGATATGTAACCTCACCAATGTCAAACTTATTGGATATATATATATATATATATATATATATATATATATATATATATATGAAAAATACTTTAATATAAATATCATAAGTGATATATAATAAAAATATAAATGAATATAATAATAATATAAATACTTTATATTTGGTGCTTCCATGTTGAAATTATTCATGTGCAATGAATTATCTAGGAGATAGCCAATTCTTTTATTCATGAACTATTGATGATGTGCTTGTGCACTCTCGTGCACACACCACACACACATATGGCACCTAATTTTTTATTCCACCAAGAGTAAGTCTAAATTTTTATATGAATTCATGAGAAGATGCAACATTGTGTTCATATTCTAAGTATGACTTAATGGAAAGACATGAACTTCAAAATATGCATAGATACATTTCACCTTAGAACTATATCATTGATGCTTGATTTTCTTGAACACTTTCCCTATAATCAAAAAATGAGATACAAATCCAATATTACAATTTGTATTAGGTGGTATAATGGTCCATATCACTTGTATACATGTTTTAGGTTATAGTGATGAGATGTATGTGATAATGAAAGGGTGTCACCTCTACGTAAGTGATTGTGCCCACAACATTCATCGTGTGAAATTTATTTCTTTGATTTTATGATTACTTCTTCATTAGGGATATTACCACCTTTTCAAGATTGGATTTTTTAATATTATTATGTAGGTTTGTTAAAAAATGCATGCTTATGTTTATTTCACATAAGATATAGGATGCCACATACATGAAACTATTTTGAAACTAGACATGGAAAACAAAAGCATGATGGTGCTAGTACATATGATTAAAGCTACTCTATATAGGGTAGAGTTGAAGAATTGTTGGGGTTAATTTGAAAAGGGGGAAATGATTTGAAATTTTTCTTAAGAATGGGAATATTGAAAATAAGGGGGTTGAAATTTCATAAAAATTAACAAAATATGCTTGGCATATTCTGCGTATGTGCATTACAACCTAAGATGAATTTATGGCAGCTGAAAGATTGCTTGGACACCAACATATCATCTAGCTATGTATATAAGTTATGTATGGTAAAATGTGGTAATTTGGCTCAATATGGTCCAACAAGTAGTTTTGGTGTGGCCCATATGAGGATAGCTCATAAAGTGACCTAGCTAGGTGAGTTGGATAGAAATTATTTGAAGCTAAATGTGGAATACAAAGGCTATAACAGGGGCTATTTTTCATGATCAATGGATATGTTGGTTACTGCTATTTGGTATATGTGTGTTCAACGTTGTTCTTTTCAATTATTTTTAATGTGATTGTAGTATTACATTTTTTTATATGATAGTTTTGGATTTCTAGTGTTACTTGACCTTGTTTTTGTTTATTGACTAGTTTGGTGAACGATAATGCCGAGGATCCAGTAATTTGTGAATATATTGATATTATCACTCTTTGTATTGTGATGACACTAGATAGTTTGGTAATATATGAATGATAATAGTTTGAGTCCTTGTAATTGGATATATGCATTTTTTTGTATAATTTTCATTTTGATGTTTAATATAAATATGTTATTCAGAGGTTTTGTTATAGATTCATGGTTCTATAGTTTATATGTTTTATGTTAGTGGAAGAGTGAACTAATGAGGTATGGATTCTGTGCATTGTTTCTAGCAAGTGTCTATGTGGATATTTTATGTGTTGTAAATAGTTATGTTATTGCATAAAGGAATGCATATTTCTCCTTTCATTTTTTTTATGTTGGAATTATTTCTATGTGCAACCAATGGAGACTTTTCGAACATTTAATTTTCAGTGTAAACCATATATTATTATGCACAATACATAATTTTCATTGATACTAGGAATACATTAATGTAAATAGTAAGGGATTCTGAAAGATTCTATTTTTAATGGGTTTATTTTCACTATATGGAAAATGCACTGGGTTTGGTTGTGTTAATCTCAACAAGGGATATCTCCATTTCCCTTATCTCTTTACATAACCTTCAATTTTTCTACAAAATCATAACCATACATCAGGTGAGACCTCGTCTACTTGTAGGCATTGAAAATACTAGTATGTGAGGGGGATTTATTGTCATATTCATTAACCATAGGTCACTTCCCTCATGTGCCAATAAATGGTTCGATTGTCGTGGAGGTATCTGGTAGACAGGGGATGTGGAGGTCAATTAGAGAATAAATTAAAGGATGGTTGGACTAGAGAGAATACGAGTTGATGGTGTTAAACTAGAAACATGCATATTACTCTAGAAGATTGGTTGAAAAGGTACCTATTTTATTATTTCCATAAAAGGTTCTTTTTCAATTTCCCCAACATCCTGTGGGAATGACTCAAATGCCAAGAAGAGAAATGAGGACTATGGGATCAACGCGATTCTTACAACTTGATGCTAGATTTTCTACAAAGATTAAATTATGTACCTAGAGCCACTGAATTTTGGTTAATTAGATCAGTACTAGAAGGATACATAGTCACCCTTTGTAGTAAATTCCACCTGTTCTTTTATTGCAGTCGAGTGATTATTTTTCAAGGAGCCACAAGGTAGGTGAGGACACTATCAACTTGGATTAAAATTATACTGTGCAACAAGGGAGTAATGTTTTTGTTTTCCGTCACCATAAGCGGCTAAAGCTTTATGCAATGTGAGGAACCAAGTATTTGAGTAAGGGATGTATTGAAGTAGAAAAGGGACAATGGGTGCAAGGAGTGGTGGGAAAATAGAGAAGTATGTATAAGAATAACTAAGGGTTCAAAGGAAAATTAAGTAAGGATGTTGAGAAAAAGACCAATGTTGGGGGATTCATTCGATTCAATGTTGAAGAATATTTGTAGAGGGGTAGGAGATCTCTGAAAAGGTGAAGAAGTACCAATGGCATGGTCGAAAGTACCAATGGAATGGTCAATCCAGGAGTTGTGGGGATCTACACATCATCACCAAGAGTGGGAGAGGTGAGAAACATATTTAACAATCTACGTAGCGGGGCCACGTATGTTTGTGTTTCAGAAATATGTAAAAGAACTAGAATAGAGCTAATCTCCTACACAAACTTCAAGAGGAGGCATTCTATTGAGAAAAATTAAAGCATTCATAGTAGAGAATATATAGTACATCGCAAGATAGAGAGGAATATATATAAGAAAATGGTTCAAAGGAGGAGTAGCTACACCTAGATTGGAGCATTATGTCATGGAGAGGGCCCTCTACCCAAGGTAGAGAAGAAGGTTA
This sequence comes from Pinus albicaulis, assembly GCA_034641835.2. NCBI lineage: Eukaryota > Viridiplantae > Streptophyta > Pinopsida > Pinales > Pinaceae > Pinus > Pinus albicaulis. The sequence goes on from CM076574.1 coordinate 265,538,340, forward strand.
GTGTGAAGGAGCATTGTACATTTTCATGCAAAATGTCATTTTCTTACTCTACTAATATTTGGATGGGGATGGGGATGCCAATGTTTCTCTATTTATATTTGGTGTTTTCAAGTTGAAATTATTGCTTATGAATCACAATTTTAATGTGACTCTGAAATAATGATATAGTGTGGTCATGTTGCTCTTATATTTTGCAATAATTACATCATTCTCTACATTTAGACAATGTGACACATTGTTTTCTTAAAACCCTTAATATTCTTATATTATAATATTATATAACATTGAGTCCACAGGTCTTAGATAGAGGTTTTTGGATCGAGAGTGATTGGGTGCCTTATTAAGGCACTCCTAGATGTTAAGTCATGAGTTCAATTCCCTGCCCTATTCAAGATTTATTCTTGGATATATAACCTCACCAATGTCAAACTTATATCTATATATATACCATAAATGATATATAATAAAAATATAAATGCTCGTAAAGTGGTTTTTCATATAAACAATTATTTTTATTTATGAAGCCAATATATATAATTATAAATATTACTATGAAAATATAAATGCTTTTAAATTTGTTTTTCATATATACATTTCATTTTATTTATTAATTTAATATATATAATTATAAATACTAATATATATATATATATATATATATATATATATATATATATATATATATATATATATATATATATATATATATATATATATATATATATATATATATATATATATATATATATATATATATATATATATATATATAAGTGTGTTTTTTTGAGGAGTCCTCCACATATGTTTCTTTTCTTTTCTTTTTTTAATGTTTAGATAAAGATAAAGTTTTGAAATATATAAATAACTTTTGTTTTTAGCAGATATTTAGTAATATTATTGCTAGCTATAGGAATATTTTTTATCTCTTTTTTTTTCAAATGAGATTAATATACAATCATTTGTACATTCTATGACATGTTAATTACTTTCTAATGTTGCAAATCATGAAACCTTGGAGTAATAAAATTAGTGTCTCACAACTAATTGTGTTTTGTAAAGTTTTAAAATTGTGGGTGCATATAACACTTGAGGGTTATACCATATTGAATGTTGTTATTTTACTATGATGTTGTGTGCATAAACAATAATTTTTTTCCCGAGAAAAAATCACACTTTTTATAATAATTAAGAAAAAGTTACATTGTAGATGTCGTAGCATTCCATATGAGAGGATTGCCCTGTGAAAAATCAGGGCAAGGGAAACTTATGAAGCCACAATTACACTTTTCCAAAAACAATGGACTTTTCTTTTTTTCCTTTTTTCTTTTGAACTTTTTTCCAGCCATCCAATGAAGGAGCAGAGTGTATGATGGCCAACTCCATGCTGGGAGAGAGTTGGATGTATTTTTCAGAATCAAAACTTTCAGAAACATGTGCTCATTTGGTGCCCATGACACCTTGATCACCAATCTTCTCGTCCTGGTGGAGATCTGCATTTGAAAGCGAAGATGTCTTCCCATCAAATTCCACTTTGTCATCCATATTTTCTGCTTCCTTCTCATGTGAACCTTGTTGATTTTCTTGCTCATTTTTTGTTTCTGTTTGCCTCTAGTTTACTTCCATGTTTTCTTCCTCTTCATCTGATTGTGGCACCTCCGGGAATTGCCAACCTTTCTTCTTTTGTGGCTTCCCAGTTGGTTTTTTCCTAGATAATGTACAAGACCCCTGTAAGTGCCCAGTTTGGTGACACACTTTGCATCTAAACGTTGTATTTTCGAAATCTAAAGACTGATACCACTTGAGGTCTTTATGAATAAGATCTATGCAGTCTAGCAGACCCTTGCTTAGGTCTATCTCTACACAGATTTGTGTGAAGGTGAATATCCCTAGGTCCATTCTTTCTCGGTCCAGCTTTGTGAACCTTGCTATAGAGTTCCCAATGTTTTCTAGAACATGATGGTGCCATAACGAGAGTGGTAGGTTGTGTAATCTCACCCAAACTAGAATTTTTTTAACCACCATTCTGTTTGCATCAAAACCAGAGAACCATGGGGTTATAAAGAGGCATGCTCTTCCCCAAAACCATGGTCCTTCTAGAGTGGCAAAACTATAGTCCTCTATTATATCAAATTGAACCAAAAAAAACCCTTTAGCATAGAGATATATATGACAGTTCCGGATCCAGTTTTGGTATATCCATTAATGTAACTCTTCAGGTTTTGGCCAGTATCAATTAAAGTGGTAGATAACAACTTTTGATATCAGTGCATCAAATAGCCCAGTTACCTCTGGTACTTCTATTGCTAGATATGGAATGTTCTCTGTTTTTTCTACAATGTATGGTCCTGGTAGTGTTTGGTTTGGTATTTGTTTTTTCCCTCGTGTGGGGGCTTCCCCTCTCAGGATATCCTTTAAGGAGGGAATTCCTTTTCCTATTGTTGTTTCTATATGGGCTGATGTTGTTCCTGGAGCGCCACCTCTAAGTCTTAGGTTCAGGAAAATAGTAGAGTTTCTTTGAATCTGATATTCATTTAATTTAGATATTTCCTATAGTGCTCTTCCTCAGAATATCAGAATTTGATTATGAGATGGGATACCTGTGACAATCTGGATTTTTTCCTTCAGCATAGAGACCATCTCAGTTTACCACACCCTTAGGATGAATGTCTTCCCATCTATGGATTTGATAAAAAATTGTTAATGAGGCAAATTTGCACAACACGAGTCACCATACCCACTGGAATGCTGATATGTGCCAGTCCCCCGAGGGTATGGAACTCCAGCGAGGATCGAAACTAGTCCAGTGGATGCTCTGCCAATAGTCAGGAATGGCAGGAATAGAGGCACTTCCTCTCGCCAAGACAACAACATAGGTAAAGAGGGAGCGGTCGGCCCCAAATCTGCTCTTCCCCTCCGAAGAATTTGAGCATTAAATTCGTTAAAAAATATTTGAAAAAAGAGGGGTTGAAGGAGTATACCATGCTCAGAACTCTAGTAACCTAGATAGCATACGCCGAAAATTTTGTGTGGATATAACTCTTGATGGTTATACCATATTGAATGTTGTTATTTCACTATGATGTTGTGTGCATAAACAATACTTTAGAGACATAGTTTACTAATTTTTTACTTTATTAAGGTCACTTTGCCATATAATTTTTGTTGGAATTATTTAATCCCAAAACTCACCATTCATCACTGAATTTAAAATTCGTAATATGTGTAAGTAGGAAATTAGTAGAAAATTTGAAAAATAATAATATATCTAAAAAAAATGGCTATATTTATAATAAGTAGGATCTATTTTACCATTTTTTTATTTTTTCAGTTTTGTAAAATGTTTATTTTGTTATGCATAGAAAAAAATATTATCAAAATTAGGCACATTGGCATAAATATGCATTTTGTAATGCATATACATTATGGATAATTACAAATAAACTTTAAGTCATCTATACAAAATTGTCCATCGAGGGAAATGCCTTTCAAACTTGTATCTAGGTATATTACCTATATAAACTAAGTAGTACATAAGGGCTAAGTGTTGTTGCTTGAGAACTGGCCCTTAAGCCCAAAAAACATTAGTCAAGTCCTTATGTCCTTGATGTCATCTCCACATAAATGTTATCTCCCTAAGATTATTTTATGGTGTGAGTTTCTCCTAACAATGATCACCATTAGTATTTAGATATTGAATCTTCCCTACATATTTCATGTGTGGTGGTTTTAGTTAATATTGAGAGGTATATATTAGGATCCAAGTACCTTCATTTCATCCCCCCACTAGTATGAATGCCTTGTTACTATTTGTGGTGTCAAATACCTCCCAGTATTTCGTAGTTATTTTTAGTCGAAGGCTAAAGATTTCATACATTGGTCATGCATGGTGGTTTGAGGAATTTCCATGAACATGAAGACCATGAATCCTCCTGAATTTCCAATGTTGAAAATCATGAAACCTTGGAGTAACAAAAATAGTGTCTCACAACAAATTTTGTTTTGCAAATTTTTAAAATTGCATGTGCATACAACACTTGAGGGTTATACCATATTGAATGTTGTTATTTTACTATGATGTTGTGTGCATAAACAACGATCGAGAGACATAGTTTACTAATTTTTTATTTTATTAAGGTCACTTTGGCATATATTTTTTGTTCGAAATGTTTAATCCCAAAACTTACCATGCATCATTGAATTTAGAATTTGTAATATGTGTAAGTAGGAAATTAGCAACAAAATTGTAAAATAATAATATATCTTAAAGCAATGGTTATATTTAGAATAAGTAGGATCTATTTTACCATTTTTTTTTACTTTTATTTATTATTATTATTATTATTATTATTATTATTATTTTAATTTCGTAAAATGTTTATTTTGTTCTGCGTAGAAAAAAATATTATCAAAATTAGGCACATTGGCATAAATATGCATTTTGTAATGCATATACATTATGGATAATTACAAAGAAACTTTAAGTCATCTATACAAAATTGTCCATCAAGGGAAATTCCTTTCAAACTTGTATCTAGTTAGATTAACTATATAAACTAAGTATTACATAAGGGCTATGTGTTGTAGCTTGGGAACTATCCCTTAAGCCCAAAAATCATTAGTCAAGTCCTTATGTCCTTGATGTCATCTCCTCATAAATGTTATGCCCCTAAGATTAGTTTATGGTGTGAGTTTCTCCTAGCAATGATCACATTAGTAGTTAGATATTGAATCTTCCCTACGTATTTCATGTGTGCTGATTTTAATTAATATTGAGAGGTATATTTTAGGATCCAAGTCACTTTATTTCATCCCCCCACTACTATGAAGCCATTGTTACTATTTATGGTGTGAAGTACCTCCCATTATTTCGTAGTTATTTTTAGTTGAGGCCTAAGGATCTCATACATTGGTCATGCATGGTGGTTTCATGAATTTTCCATGAACATCAAGACCATGAATCCTCATTCAAGGCTTAATGCCCTTGATTTCATCACTCTACCATTTTTCATAGCCTTGATAACTTTATGTGGTGCACAATACCTCCTAATTTCATTCATATTACTAATGGGAGGTTCAAAATTCCTTGACTATTGTAGTTTTAGGCCTCATCCATGGGCCTTAAATTAAAGCATCATTTAATGAGGCCTTAGGACCTTAATTTCATCCCTTAAAAAATGTCAAATCCCAAAAATGATTCAATGGTGGGAAATTCCTATCAAAGGTATATTGGTGGAATAAATACATGAACTAGGTGTCATGCCTATGGTCATTTTTGGTGACTCTACGCCTTCTTCATATCCCTTGAAGATAGAAAGAATTATTCTAGGAATTATACCCTTTATTTCATCACTCAATCAATGTTAGGGCCCAAACATTTGTATATAGCGGGAAATAACCCCCAATAATAATCAAAATCCCATTTAGGGCTTGAAATTGTCATACATAGGTCATGTATAGTGGTATAAGACCTATTCTAAGGTGATTGAGCTTGATAATGATTATTTAGGTTCCAAGGTCCTTACTTTCATCACTGAACATTATGAAGGCATTGATACATATCCAACATGGTATATAATACCTCTTAAGGGCTCTCATACATTTTCATTTGGACTTCAAATATCCATTATATATATCATTAGTGATGATTTGAGGCCTCATTCATGGTTGTTAAGACAATAAATAATCATTTAGGTGCTAAATAACTTGTTTATGTTCCTTGGAGAAGATATAAGTTCATGGTGGATAATACCTCGTAAAAATGATAATATTCCTAGTTGGACAAGAATTATCCCCCATAGTTGTCACACGTGATGGTTTTATGCATTGTTCATGCGCATCGTACTCAATAACCCTTATTTTGGACCTAAGGCCCTTGATTTCATTCCATTACCATTACTATAAACCGTACATGTCTATAGTAAGCAATACCTTATCACAATTGTTGTGTTCTCATCTAGAGATGGAATATCCCTCACAAATATTATGACATCTGGTTGGATGCTTCATTCATGTGCAATGAATTATCTAGGAGACAGGAAATTATTTTATTCATGAACTATTGATGATGTGCATGTGCACTCTCGTGCACACACCACACACACATATGGCACCTAATTTTTTATTCCACCAAGAGTAAGTCTAAATTTTTATATGAATTCATGAGAAGATGCAACATTGTGTTCATATTCTAAGTATAACTTGATGGAAAGACAAGAAATTAAAAATATGCATAGATACATTTCATCATAGAACTATATTATTCATGCTTGATTTTCTTGAACGCTTTCCCTATAATCACAAAATGAGATACAAATCAAATATTACAATTTGTATTAGGTTGTATAATGGCCCATATGACTTGTATACATGTGTTAGGTTATCGTGACGAGATGTAGGTGATAATGAAAATGTGTCACTTCTACCTAAGTGATTGTGCCCACTATATTCATCATGTGTAATTTATTTCTTTGCTGTTATGATTACTTGGTCATTAGGGATATTACCACCTTTTCAAGATTGGATTTTTTTATATTATTATGTAGGTTTTTAAAAAAATTCATGAGTATGTTTATTTCACATAAGATATAGGATTCCACATAAATGAAACTATTTTGAAACTAGACATGGAAAACAAAATCATGATGGTGCTAGTACACATGATTAAATCTACTCTACATAGGGAAAAGTTGAAGAATTGTTGGGGTTAATTTGAAAAGGGGGAAATGTTTTGAAATTTTTCTTAAGAATGGGAATAGTGCAAATAGGGTGGTTGAAATTGCATAAAAATTACCAGAATATGTTTGGCATACTCTGCATATGTGCGTTAGAGCCTAAGATAAATTTATGTAGCTAGAAGATTGCTTGGCCACCAATGTATCCTCTAGCTATGTATATTAATTATGTATGGGAAAATGTGGTAATTCAACTTGCTATGGTCCAAAAATTAGTTTTGGTGTGGCCCATATAAAGATAGCTCATCAAGGTGACCTAGCTAGGTTAGTTGGCTAGAGATTCCATGAAGATAGGTGAGTTGGCTAGACAAAGGCTATAAAAGGGGCTATTGTTCATGATCAATGGATATGTTGGTTACTGCTATTTGGTATATGTGTGTTCAACGTTGTTCTTTTCAATTATGTTTAATGTTATTGTAGTATTACTTTTTTTTTATATGATATTTTTTATTTCTAGTGCTATTTGACCTTGTTTTTCTTTATTGACTATTTTGGTGAATGATAATGCTAAGGATCCAATAATTTGTCAATATGTTGTTATTATCACTCTTTGTATTGTGATGACATTGGCTAGTTTTGTAATATATGAATGATAATAGTTTGAGTCCTTGTAGTCAGATATATGCATTTGTTGTATAGTTTTCATTTATGATGTTTAATATAAATATGAGTTATTGAGAGGTTTTCTTCTAGATTCATGGTTCTAAAGTTTTATTGTTTTATGTCAGTGGAAGAGTCAATGAATGAGCTATGGATTCTGTGCATTGTTTATGGTAAGTGTCTATGTGAATATTTTTTGTGTTGTAAATAATTATGTCATTACATAAAAGAATGCACACTTTTCCTTGTATTTTTTTATGTTCGAGTTATTTCTACGTGCAACCAATGAAGACTTTTCGAACATTTAATTTTCTGTGTAAACCATATATTATTATGCACAATCCATACTATTCATAGATACTGGGAATATTTTAATGTATAGAGTAAGGGATTCTAAAATATTCTATGTTTAATGGGTTTGTTTGCACTATATGGAAAATTCACTGGGTTTGTTTGTGTTACTCTCAACAAGAGATATCTCGATTTCCCTTATCTCTTTACATAACCTTAAAATTTTCTACAAATTTATAAACATACCTAAGGTGAGACCTCTTCTACCTGTAGCCATTGAAAATACTCATATGTGAGGGGGATTTATTGACATATTCATTAACCATATCTGGTAGACAGGGGATGTGGAGGTCGATTAAAGAATCAATTAAAGTATGGTTGGACTAGAGACAAAACGAGTTCATGGTGTCAAGCTAGGAACATACATATTACTCTAGAAGATTGGTTGAAAAGGTACCTATTTTATGATTTCGATAAAATATTATTTGTCAATTTCCCCATCATCCTCTGTGAATGGCTTAAATTCCAAGAAGAGCAATGAGGACTATGGGCTCAGCCAAATTCTTACAACTTGATGCCATATTTTCTACAAATATTAAATTATGTATCTAGAGCCATTGATTTTTGGTTAACTAGAGTACTAGAAGGACACATAGTCACCCTTTGTATTAAATTCCACCTATTCTTTTAATGCAGTCAAGTGAGAATTTTTCAAGGAACCACAAGGTAGGTGAGGACACTATCAACATGGATTAAATTATACTATGCAACAAGGGAGTAATTTTTTTGGAGTCCAACACCATAAGCAACTAAAGCTCTATGTGATGTGAGGAACTGAGTAGTTGAGTAAGGGATGTATTGAAGTATAAAAGGGACAATGGGTGCAAGGAGTGGCGGGAAAATAGAGAAGCGTGTATAAGAATAACTAAGGGTTTAGAGGAAAATTAAATAAGGATGTTGAGAAAGAGAACAATGTTGGGGGATTTAGTTGATTCAATGTTGAAGAATGTTTGTAGAGGGGTCGGAGATCTCCCAAAAGGTGAAGAAGTGCCAATGGCATGGTCAGTCCAGGAGTTGTGGAGATCTGCACATCAGCACCAAGAGTGGGCGAGGTGAGAGACATATTTTACACTCTGCGCAGTGGGTCCACGTATGTATGTGGTTCAAAAATACATAAAATAACCACAATAGAGCTAATATTCGACGAAAATTCAAGAGGAGGCATGTTGTTGCATAGAATTAAAGCATTCATATGATAGGATATATAATACATCTCAAGTTAGAGAGGAGTATATATAAGAGAATGGTTCAAAGGAAGAGTACCTGCACCTAGATTGGAGCATTGTGTCATGGAGAGGGCCCTCCACCTAAGGTAGAGGAGAAGGTTAGTGTGAAGGATGAGGAGGAGGGGAAGTTCATCATTCTAGTTTCGTTGGGGTAAGAACATGGGAGGAATAATGACAACTCAATGCATAAGATCCATTTCACCTCGTTTTTCAAGACATAGTCATCCCCTAGATCGAATAAAAGACCTCTCACATACATTTAGAATCTAAGGTAAACTCTTTTTTTTTTGCTGACTTTTTTGAGTTGTCAGTGTCAGGAATAATAGGAATTTGGATAATAAAATTGATAGTATAGGGGGACAAGAAGGTAAAATTTTGAGGAGAATAAGAAGTAAAAGTCGGAGAAATAGTTGAATTTATTCTGCCCACAATAGAGACAATGAATTCTTAAGAGGTGGGCACCAAAAGACAAACCATGGTTGGAATTAAATCTATGTTAATATTACCAATGTTACATAGAACTAGAAATGAATATCCAAAACAACATTTGATCATGAGTGGTAAGAAATATGAATTGTTAATAAAAATTCCAAATGAAGGGAGGAAGTTAGCCTAGTTGGAGACGAATTTTCAGCTCTATACATTGGTGAGTTACATGAAGTACAAGGCTACCATGCCCCTTGGATAGCCTTGAACATTTGCGGACATCAAGAAGGCACTATTGAATGACTTTCAAAAGCCAAATTTAGATTTATTCTTATTTAAAGTTCATGTTTTACGATTTCATTTATTAATTCCTTGCATAAGATTTTTTAATTTGAATAATATGTTGACTCACTAATTGGAATAATATGACGACTCACCATTTCATTTATAGAGAAACAATTAGGGCACAAGCTATTAACTGGAATCTATGTTACATGGAAATTGCAATTGCAAGAACTAACTTGTTTAAAGGAAAATGGATGGAAAACCTAGGCTAATTGCCATAAATGAAGGCACACTTGCACAATTATATGTTATATTTCAAGGAAAGGAAACACACTACTAAAATGAAATCATGTAAACTAAAAAACCTAAGTTGCAGAATATATATCTATATATATATCAAAATAATTTACAAGGTACTTATACCTCCAAGTTCCATTATCATTGTTCCAGGAGTGTTCTAATATACCAAGGAAGAAAAATCACGAATTTATTGCAATTCTGAGTTAGTTTGAAAGGTTGGCTACAAACTACCATCCAACGAGCATGTAACCAAGCGAAATTAAAGTTTGATAAGAAATGACACTATGGAGAAGCTATAAAATGATAAAATAAACACGTTCAGAGCATTAAAATATCTAGTTGCAAGTTTAACGTAGCAAAATTTAAAACTATGTGGTTCATGTAGCTCCAAACATGTTACACAATGCAGGAAAAAAATGAACAACAAACGTGTGAAAACAAGAAAAATGAAGCAAGTGTAGAGTGGAAATCACATTAAATACCACAACTATTCTAACCAAGCACTCAAATAACCTACAAGAAAGAATTTTTCATGAAACCTTCTAATTAACCATGCATAAGTTTAGTAAAAAAAGTAATGTTTTATAAATTTCGTGCAAAAGAAAATAGATGCATAATGTTAATAGAAAATAGTACAAGATGGATCTAATAAAATAAATCTAAACTAAGAGACGAAATAGGACATCACTTTGAATAACTAGAAAATTTCTTGTATATTATAGAGTTGCAAAACTTTCTTGGAAACACAAATCTATGATTTTATCTTATTTTTTACACTCTTCTCTACATGTCTATTTGGATACTCGAGCCTCTTATTTATAGGAGTAGGGAGTAGCCTCTTTGAGGGTAGGACTTCATTTCCCTCCAAAACTCCATATAAAATGGGATCTTTCTTCCTATGCCACCTCACAACAACAACAAGAGGCATTAGATTCCCTTAGCCACTTGAGTTGAGACACTCCTATAGTAGGGACAAGTCTCGTGAATATATTTAGCTAGATCTTCCTGAAATATGTGCAAAATCTCTTCAAATCCTGAACAATACACATTTTAAGGAACACGAAGTATGAAAAACCTTATTGACTCTCCTCATAACTAATTATTTTAGGAAAGTGTGTCATTAAGTGCATAATGTAGGTTTAATATAGTTTTTATGTGTCTAGGAGTGGATATATGTGCCTTACGTTTTACTTGTATGGGAGGCCCATCGGTGTGGGTCCCTTAAAAATCACTATGATAGAAAATGGAATATTATTTGGTACCTCAAAAATAAATAAATACCCTAGATTCATTGCAGCCCAGTGTTCATGTCTAGGATTAACCATGAATGAACTAAAATCTCTCATTTCTTGGGTCATATCTAGTCTAAAACAAACCCTAACATACATAAAATTACCAACTACAATAGCATATAGGAAAAAAACCATATCCTCCACCTATGAAGGTGTTGTATGGAATTACTCAATTGAAGGCTTAGTTCCCACAAAATTTGGAACACATAATGACTTACAATATGTTGTGTGAAAATGTTGTAGCATATAGTTTATATACTTACTCTAGCTTAACCAAAGTCTGTTATACTATCTGTATCTCCTAATATCCATTCCTGAGATATATTTTTCATTCTCTAGGTCCTTCATACCAACCTATACTGAAATATGAGACCTCAAATTGAAAATCACATACTTACTATTACCAAAGAATAACATACCATTTATATATGTTATGATAACAAGGAAATTGTCACCATATTATTTGTAATAAATACATTGATTTGATTTGATTCTCATAAATCCTATTCCCAAAAAAAATCAATTCAAATTTTGGTAAAATATCCAAGGAGACTATTCAAGGCCATATACAAACATTTATAACTTGCAAACTAATCACTCTTTACCTTTTTCAATAGAGTGGTTAGCTATGTTATATAGATCTCCTCCTTCAAGTCGTCATGTAGGAATGAAAATATAACACCAATCTATTCAACCTATAAATAAAATTTTTATATTACATATAATAGGAGACTAACATATGTTAATTTAGGAACTAGATAAAAAATATCACCAAAGTCTATCCACTCAACTTGCGAATATGTTTTTGCAACCAATCATGCCTTGTTCTTTTCAAAACCACCATATAAATCGATATTCTTTCTATCTAGCCATTCACATCAAATGGGATTCTATACATCAATAAATAGGACCATTCCCATTATATCACTAATTTTATATATCCAATATCCAAGATTCATTATCTTCCATTTTTGTTTCCTCTTTCATAGTTATGGGCTCATTAGTGTTAGAAAATAAACCAATGATACATTTGAAATTAGAAGGACTATACTTACACTCTTTCATTCCTCCTTAAAGTTTGTAGTGGAATTTACTCCCCATTTTCCAAAACCTTTGAACCATCCTCCTCATTAAGTCCATCATGAACATATTTTTCAATTTCTAGTTCATATTTCTCATTCTTGTGTTGTATCTAAACCTCTCACTTCTTCTCACACTCTTCTAGATAAACCACCATGGGATAAGGATTAATTTCTTCCGTTTAAAATTTTTGAGCCATGTGATTCTAAAACATATACCCTTTCACACCAACACCATAGATGATTAAGACACATTTCAATACTTTGTTATCCAACTTATCACTTTTCTTGAAGCACATAATCATATGCTTCACAGATAAAAATATGAACATAATGAAGTGAAAGACTCTTTCCTATCTAAACCTCCATGGGTATCATAGCCATGGGTGATGATATTAGAGATATGTTAATCAAGTAAAATATAGTATAAATTAATTCTAAATGGAAATTCTTCTATAGTTCAACCCTCATGGAATTATTTTCATTGATGGTAGAGCAGGAGCAAGGCAAAGAAGGAAAATGAGTAGCAACACTAAGGAATAGTAAAGGAACAACACAACAAAGAAGAAAGAACATGGAAAAGGAGCAGAAATGTAGCAACAGGTTTGGTTTGAAGACTGGTTTGTTGGAGAAATTTATTGTGATTCAAGACAAGACTCCGTGATAGAAAAGCAAACACAATACTCCATGACATCAAAGGCAAGGCTGTTGAGACAATGACATGAAGATGTTGTGATGCAAGTCCAAGGCAAAGGAAAATGTGTTGCAAATATTATTCATTAGAGAATGTCTGAGGTCTAAAATGGGCCTGCTAAGAGAAATGTACAACCAAAATAACTTTACAAGAACCAATAAGATTCAGTATGATGATGTAAACCATGAGGGATGATTCACCATTTTTGGGGTAAAAATGTAAAATATTAAAAAATGATAAAATAATAAAACTATTTTTTTAACTTGTATTTTCAACTTATCTCCCTAAGGTTTTACTCAAAATTTGAGCAGGAGAACGAGTTGGATGAAAAATTTAATTCTCATCCAAGGAGCACCCAAGTTGCATACTCTTGATGGACCCCTCTACATGAAAAATGATAAATAAATGCGAAAACGTGATTACTTTGATAGCCCTTGCTACATGAAAAAATGTGATTGCAATCACGTTTTTCATGTATTTCTCATTTTTCATGTAGCATGGTACATCGAAAGTATGAAATATGGGCACTCCTTGGATGTAAAATCAAATTTTGCATCCAACGAGTGTTCCTGCTCGAAATTTGAATAAACTCATAGGGAGATAATTTGAAAATATGAGTTGAAAATTTGTTTTTTTTCCCCTCTAAACATTGATGATGTAATCAAATATTATTTTATTATTTCCACTATTATTTTATAATCTCCTTACTAGGCCCATTTTATACCTTAAAATTCACCTAATGGTGATGCATTAATTGCAAATGTTGTTATTGATCACGAGAAATGAATGCTCAATCATATTGACATATGTTATTCCTATAATGTTACATGATGTTGGCATTATATTGATGAATTTAATCATTACATGAGGATGAAAAATAATATAGGGTGGAGCATTTATTTGTGTTATAATATTCAAAATATGAAGAGTTTCGAAAGAAATGAGTGGAAGGAAGAGTCAATCCTGTTCACTTCATATTATTATGTGGGATACACAACCAACAAAATATATTTACAAAATATGTGATTTTGGAAGGAAATAGCTGGCTAGAGAGTTGGATAATGTGTGAGAGTTGATTGTGGTGTTATGCATTAGTTATCTGGCACATATGAAGCTTATGTGAAGCATATTTGATGGGAATAAGAGGGAGAAATGAACATGGAGATGTGAAGAATTTATGACCAGGTAAACCAACACATTCTTGTTTCTTGTTTACATCAGGGGAATTTAGTATCATTTCACATAGTGGCTTGATAGATATCATGTTGGAGCCTATTGAGGTAGGAGGCTCCTAAGGGTTGTAGCCTATAGAAAACATATGGGAGTTGGAGCTTCCTTACATGTTGCAGCTTGCAAAAAATTGAGGTAGCAACCTCCTATAGGTTGGATCCCACAAAAAGTTATATGTAATAAGGGAGTAGGAGCTTTCCTTTGCATCACAAAAATAACAAAATTGTGGTTTTCTCCCTATATGGGTTTCCACCTATATTTGGTGTCAATATGTGTTGTTATTTGGTTTTCTTATTAGTTATTGTTCACATATTCAATATGTTTTTCATTATTTGTGAAGATGCTCATTTAATGTTTCAGTTAATAATGTTTAAAGAAAATAAATTAATGTCCATAAATGTACTAAACTGATTCACCCCCCCTCTCTAAATTTAGTCATGTTTTCATCAATTGGTATCAAAGTCGCTTCCTTCAGTGTAAGGGTAATAGCTTGAAGGTATATCTAGTTTAATCATGGGCTATCAATATGTACTTATTTTTAGTGCATCAAACTTTCATGAATGAGGAGATAAGTTTAAAACATAATTAATTTATAATGAACCTGGCATATGGAAGCTTGTATGTGATTATTACTACAAATATTATCCCTCTATTCAAGAATAATAGTGGAACGCTAAGGAAAAATGTGTTATGTATAACAATATTCAATATAAGGATTTTGATATAGTAATAGAATTAAATTTTTCAAAATAAATTTGGGATAAATTGCAACTCATGCATGAAGGAGGCACTAGTAGTTGCACTGTCGAAAAGGAGAATAAAAAGAGCAGGAAGATAATTTTGTGTCAAAAAGAAAATTTTCAATCAAATGAGACCTATTATGTACCTGATTCTATTGAAAAAAATTTAGCTAAAGAACAAGCCAAACTCTACATAGCATTTGATGAAATAAAAATATTGAAGAATGAGAGCAGAGACTATAAGAAACTGGTGCAAAAGTGTGATAAAAGAAAACATAAACGAAAGGAATAAATTTTAAGCTTGAAGACACAGCTTGAAGTGGAAAGGAGAATAGAGGAGATGATGAATAATCAACTAAAGGAGAGATGGGTACAGTGTAAAAGATTATAACCTGAAATTATTTCAACTGGAAGAGAGTTAGATGAAAAGAATAAGCTGTGTAAGTAGCTAGGAGAGGAGATTGCATCCATGAAGGACTTGAAATTAAAGAGTAGTAGCTTAAAGGTAGTTATAAAGGATAACGAAGAAGCCCTGAAAAGACCATTAGAGGAAGGTACGTGCAGAGTGAATAGAAAATAAGAAAACAAAACCAAGCAACAACAACAAGAGCCAAATAATTAGTCGAAGAAAATGATTCTTGCAAAAAGGTTGTTTCCTCCTAAAGGTGAGGTGAAAAAATTTGGAAGATCTCAAAGGAGATTGTTTTCTCCCTTGAGAAATATCAAATTTTTTTCTTGCCATTAAGCTAGTCATGTAGAAAAAAATTGTAAGAGAAATCAAAGCAAGTTTAATCAACAAAAGATGCATCAAACAAGAAGGCTCCCTAAAGAAAGAAAATAGAAAATTCAACCATACATTAGGTACAAAAAATAGTGGTTACTGTTATTTATGCAATGAATTTGTACATAGAGTCATTGAATGCAAACTATATGAAAAGAAGAGCATAAGAGTACACACACCATTTCAGTCATACCTTGGTCAAATAAGGGGCTATTTGTGTAGAAATCTTGGCCACGAGGCCAAAGAATGCAAGTGGTTATATGCCAAAAATTCTATAGACAGAAGAATGAAGTCATTCCTAGCAAATCAAACAATGATTCAAAGAGAAATGTGGACAAAGGAAGGAAGACTGCTCAAGTATGGAAAGATAGAAAAAGGAGTATTTTGTCACTTTTATGATAAAGTGAAGTCAACCTAGTTTTAGGGGGTGTTCCTCATGAAAGAGATGAATAATACTATTAGAGAAACAACATCTTAGGGGGAGAATAAAATCAATATTGCATTGGAAGAAGTAATAAATTTAAGGAGAGATAATGTAGATGTGGTGGTCTCTTAAATAAATGAGACACTAAAAACAATTATCTTCAAAAAGGAGGAAATTGCTGCAGAAAAGCTTATTGAATATGTTTCATCATCAACATATGACTTAATTTCCCTGCTAGGGACATATAAATCCTGAGCATAATGGTATCAGGATCCATCATTGATAATGCTCAAAAATTTTTCAACCTACAAGGCTAGCTAGAAAAATATTAAGGGAAACTTGACTCCAATTTAAATGCCAATATGCAACTTAAAAATTATATACCTTCCTTTGGTGTCATGTGAAAGGGAAAATTTGGTCTCCACAAAATAAAAATGAGTCACTTTGGAAAATACAACATGCTAGAGAAACAAAAAATAAATTGAAACCATATCGAATGCTTAACTAATCTGCTCTCAAAATATTGTTGAGCGTAGCTCTTAACCACAAATTTTCCTCCATATCAGTTCAAAAGAAGGAAGAAAACAATACAATCAACACTATAGATGGAGCATAGCTCCAACACACGGGAATAGGTAATAGGAAGACAAAGTATTGCCACAAGAGGATTGAAACTTAAAAAGATTGTAAACGTAAAGAGAACTATGGAGACTATAGATACATGTAGAAAGGATATTTGAAATCCATGTGAAATGAAGTGGGTCTTGAAGGAGAATCCAAATTTTAATGATCACATGGCCAAATGGAAAATTCATATGAGGAAACAGAGGGGGCGATGCCTAAATAAAGAATGTTATGGTATCATTATATAATTACAATGATGTTGGACAGGGAAATAAGGGATGATATAATCAACAACAAGAATCATAGGTGATAGTGACAGGTTACACATGGATGTCTGATATATTCCATCGGTCCTAGATCTCCAACAATGAAAAAAAGATTGAAAAACTATTGTAGGAATAGAATTGATATAGGCAATATGCCCAGAGGCATAACAAGTAGAATGTTTTACGTATAAATGACAATTACAATGCCCAATGTTAATATAGCTTGTGCATTATAATTGTTGTAGGGTATAAGTTATATTGGTGTGAGTGTTATTTAGTGATGATTTTGATATTCGTATTTCCTATGGGTCGTTAGCACACAAAATCAATACAATGTATTTTGCATATATCCTGCAACAAAATTCATTACTTTGAGAAAAATTTTACTTCTACTTGGTGATCCACCTCTCTTTGTATTATTTGTGCATTTCATAGGAGATATGTGGTATAATTATTGATATTATTCATCCATTATAGTTTCTCTTCTATAGTTGTTAAACAAAACCCTAAACTAGAAACATGAAGGATGTGTATGAAGGGATGTTTGAATACGTGTTCTACGATAGCGCTCCTTTTTGTGACTGGCATGCCTCATTATGGTCACATTCTTTTTGGTGCAATAAAGGACGAAAGTCACCCACTATGACTATGTCACATTATGGGTGGAAAAATAGAGGACATAGCCACTCGCTAAAAAACCACAAAAGGACATCATGTGACCAGGAGGTTTGGATGGCATTTCCATGACTTTCTTGTGGAGTTCGAAATTGACACCCAACTAGGAATTAAGAGCAAATTTGACGTCCTAGCCATGGGAATTGATAAGTATAATGAGTAATGTACTAGTATCATGATACAGTACAACAAGGAATGAAACAAATTATAACTGGTGGATCAATTTCAAGAATGACTATAAGACACTCAATTCGTAGTTCATGGAGAGTGTGGTGGGTGTTGGAGCAATTCTCGAACAATTATTTGGTATATTGTTGGCATGGTAGACTAATAAGGTTCTAAAATACATTTGATGCACCATACATGTTACATTGAAAATTGATAACCAATGCAGTGTGGTAATGATATTACAAGCACGATAATATCGTCATATTACAATGTGGTAGTATTACTACAACGATAATATATTACAGGACGGTGAATTTTTTTTGGTTGTTTATTGAGTTGTATATTAATGTATAAACCATTTAGCATTCCTATATGCGTCGATGATGTATGGTGAATATAATACAATATATATTTATATCATTATATTGGTGGAATATCATTATTTGTATCATTTTATATTTTGGTGGATCTTATGGTGTAAAAGAATTTTCTATATTAAAATCATCTATATCTCATTGGTATTTTTGATAATCAATGTATTACACAATATACTTACTCATTTCCAACATTATAATATTAAATGTAATGCATAAGTCAACAAGTATTTTTAATGCAACCCACTATGCCCAACATTTTTTCTTTCAAGGTCAACTTCACACTTGTCAAAATCCTATAATGAGCAATGTTTTCAAAGCATAAATATTAGATACGTATATGATGGAGGTTTTTGCCCATGCTTATAGATAGTTGATCGAATTTTCCTAAGATGGAGTTAGAAATCATCTTATTTTTTTCACCCACGATTTGGGTTTGGAAAAGTGCATTTTTGGAATCAAGTCGGGGGGTTATAGGTCCTGTTGGTATGGATACCCCCTTATGTTAAGCTGAATTGCAACATAAACACCCAGGGATGCGATTTTTTAAAACAAAAACAACAAAAAAAATTCCTACTACCTCATTTATCAAATTTGTCAAAAACTTAGTGTGCAAACTGCAACTACAACTCTACATGGAGAAATAAAACCCAAATTTATGCTGATATTATATTTTCATCAACTCATTAAAAATTGGTATGAACAAAAATCCATTATAAACTGAACTTAAAAACTTTAAAAACACATTATTGTTTTAATACCTCCTACATGTACATGCTCAACTACAATTGTCATTCATTATTTGTTAGCTTAACTCTGTAAATATCTCATAAACATTCACAAGTATCAGTTCCAATAAATTCAAATTTTTACAACACTTTAAACTAATAATAACTGAAATTTCAAGAATGCTTATGAACATACTTGGTTGTGTATTCATACAAGTCCAAAAGGATGGGAATATGCTTTAGCTCCAATGAGAGTATGCATATCCTTACCAACCCATTGTGACCATATGATTTTCCACCCAACCATATCCAGGGAGAACTTCTCCCCCTGGAACCCTCGAGCTGTAAGAGCTCACAAACAATACCAAAATAGATAAGTAGAGAGATATCTAGGGTAAGCCGAGGAAGATAAGTTTCACTTCCTCCCAATGCCACTCATGGTAAGCTCCACTGTGTAGAGCTACTTAGTAATTTCGTTTAGGAATTTCAAGTTCATTTCGAAAGAAGTTGTCTAATCTCCAAGTCTCTCCTCTCACAATATCTTCCAAATCTCTCCAACTCTTGGTATCACAATGCACCCCCCAAGTGAGAATACATGAGGCACATATATAGGAGGAGCAACAAATTCTTGTCATAAAAGATGAGTAATATGCATGCATTTTATTCCATTTAGAGGAGTGTAACTCATGCCATTAAGGAGAGGTATGCATGCCTTAGTTGAGAAGAGTGTAACATATGCATTAAAGAGAGTGTAAGAGGAATCTTGTATGACATGTCTTTAATGAGTGTAAGAGGAATATGCCATTATTTGATGAGTGCATAAAAGAGAGTGTAATGTACTTTTAAAAGATAGAGAGAGTTACATAGAGCCATGAGAATCATCAAGGAGAGAGCTGTCAAGTGATTGAGGATATATAATTCCCTTTTAATAATAATATATTAGTATCATAAAAGATAATAATAATATTAATAATATCGAGGATTAAGTCGACATTGAACTATTAGGATTGATCAATGATAATTTAAGTGATTTTTCTTCAAGTATACTTGATTACCCATTGATTGGAGGCGATTTACTATTTTTGGAAAGTCATACTTGAGATGCTAGACATGACTTTCTACTTTTAGAAAGTCACTCCAAAATTGTTAGGAATGAGATTTTACTAAGGAAATTCATCCCTGAGCTTCCCATGAGTGGTATTTTTCTTCCAGAGAATAGGGATTCCGCACCCCTATCACATGAATCTCTATGCCTTAGTAGATTGCGGACTCCACACCCTGATCTACTCTAAAGATCCAAGATTCCACACCTTGATCTTTTTAAATATTCAAGACTCTGTGTCCTAAAAATTTCATTATAGATACAAGACTGCATGTCTTTATATTTCATGGATTTAGAATTTTGTGCCCTAATCCTTTTATTATATATCCAAGACACCAAATCTTTATATTTCATGGATTTAGGACTCCACGCCCTAATTTTCATGGCTTCTCATCTACTCTGATTTGAAACTTCGCGCTTCAACTTAAGGTATTGATTGTGAGCTAATACCCATTTGATGGTTCATTGGTAAGGTATTCTTCCAGGAGTTGCACACATCACAATATCATAGATCAAAGGAATGAAATGAATTTCATAATTAAATTATTCACATTTTACCAAGGATTGTGCATGACTTCCATAATCATTTTGGTTTTGGAGTAACGACTTCCACAGTCATTTATACATCGAACATCCTTGTTGGCAATGACCAAGTCCCCTGTGACATCATGCTTAGTATGATATTAAGCACATAAAATCATACAAATCACGGAACATCCATAAATCATAATTAACCATATGTTCCACATAACCATGATCATCCATGGATCTATGTATCCCAATCCTGGATCACCATCGATGTCATATACCTATATAAAAGCTAGGATACCAAAAGAAAAAACATTTTTAACATGCTCTTAACCAAAATCATTTCTTATACATAAAACAATAGATATTATCATAAGCACACAACAACCAGGTGACCCAAACCAGGTCTATAGCATATAAGCATGTACATAAGTCTGTCATGCATAATATTATATCATTATATCAAAATCACCATTTCTAAGTGTCATCGAAGTTATCTCACCAAGAAGGGACACTACAACATGGGTACTCCTTAGATGAGGAATTAAAATTTGCATCCAACAAGTACTCCTACTCGAAATTTGAGTAAACCCTTAGGGAGATAAGCTAAAAATACGAGTTGAAAAAACTAGTTTTTTCATTTTATTATTTTTTAATCTTTTTAATTTTTTACTCCAAAAATGGTGAATCACCCCCCATGGTTGACATCATCATCTTGAATCTTATTGGTTCTTATAAATTTTATTTTGGTTGTAAATTTTTCCTAGGAGGCCCATTTTAGACCTCAAAATTCCCCTAATGGGATGTTTGAGATCAATGTTTCATTATCAGAGACCATACACTTGTGATTGAGTTGAAGGATATATATTTCCTCACAGGATTACCTCATAGAGGGAGGGACATATCTTTATTTGGGACCAAACCAGGAGGTCTTCCCACTGCTTCTTACCTGGCTCAATACTATAGTCGAGATTCAGAGATAACGAACATTCACATAGATATCAAAACTATTGTAAGACTGGACCTCAAGATAATTGCAGTCACAGTTACTAGGTTGTGTGGGAGTGTAGCTCCACATGTGGCTATCAAAGCACAGATGCATACTGCAGTTAAATGTTTTGGGGGAACAATTTTCAACTAGAGTGAAGGAGTGTTGGCTAACATGAAGGGAAAACTCACGAGAGTTAAGAATGGGAGGTTGAAAAACTTCGGGTATGAGGCCATTCTCATATCATTTTCTTTAGAGAGGATCCCACTCCTTGTGCCTCCTAGTCTCTGGTGGATCCCACAGGACCTCGGGAACCAGGTATGTTGCATTAGGTAGAATTGATGGCTTGCCATGGTGGTGATGATGGTGCAATGGTTCAATTTACTCCTTATTTTTTTTATGGCTTAGGAACCAAATCTTTATGATCGAAGATTTTCCTTATGCAGGGATGGATTTTAGAGGTGATCCTGACACATCTCTTCCACCAAGAGCACAATGGGATGCAACAGGTAAGCAAATAATTTTGAAGTTTTTATGTTATCTAATTTTTATTTTATTTTTTATCGTCCAATACTAACAAAATTTTAAATGCATATTTTGGTCCAACACTACCAGTAGTGCTTCGTTGCTTTGATATGCAAGAGGCACAACCTATAGCAGACCCACCATAGAATGATGTAGCAGAGATCCTTGCAGAGCTGGAGCACAACCTAGAGAGGTTGACTATTAATGTTCCAAATATAGGGATAGATGATATACCTCTCAGGCTTCAGAGACATGTGACTAGTGTCCCATGCCTGTTCAAGAGATTTCTGTGTAGGGTGGCCCGAGGCATAGTTTTCTATCATGATCATCATCATGGATAGTGGATGGTTGATTTAGATTGAAATTTTGTTTTTTGTATCAATATATTTTAGATCATAAGGTGTTTGATACCTATGATCATAGACGATGTAATATTTTTTGACACAAAACTATTTAACCTAATGATATTACTACTTGTTAGAACTAAGAATTTTGTAATCCATAATGTAGATAAATGTACTTTCGAATTAATCACATCATTAGGATTATGTCGACGTTTCGAACTAGCTAATGTGGTTCATCCTCAAGAGAAGGTGGAGAGGCTAATTGATCTCGATTAATAAATAGTGGAGATGCATCATTGCTCGGAAATAGCCGTTGAGAACTAGTTGTTAAGAACTAGACATTAAGATTAGCTGTTAAGAACTAGCCATTAGAAAGTTAGTTAGTTAGTTAAAAATAAATAAATAAATTAAATAAAATTTATTAAAAGTGGGTTTATAAATTATTATGTAATTAAAATATAGTAGGTAATAGGGAGGGGTAAATTTTTTTATTAATTTTTAATTTAATAAATAAAATAAAATAAATAAATTAATTAATTAATTAGATAAAAATAAAATGAATCAATAAAATAATTAAATAATATATAACTAAATAAAAATAAATAAATAAACAAAGTTACCTAAGAAGGTACTTAAGAGGGGCAAATTTTTTTATAAATAAAATAAATTCAATTAAAAAAAAAAAAAATTAAATAAAATTTATTAAAAATGGCTTTATGAATTATTATGTAATTAAAATAAATATAATAGGTAATAGGGGGGTAATTTTTTTTAATTTAATAAATAAAATAAAATAAATTAATTCATTAGATAAAAACAAAATAAATCAATAATCTAATTAAATAATATATAACTAAATAAAAATAAAATAATAAATAAACAAAGAAAACTAAGAAGGTACTAGGGAGGGAAATTTTTTTTAATAAATAAATAAATAAAATAAAATAAAATAATTCGTTAATTAAAAATTTAGAAAAAAAAAAATTCAATAAATTAATTAAAAATAAAATGTAAAAACTTTATAAAACTTTTAAACAAAATTACCTAGTGAGAGCCGGGGTCCAACTCTTACTTAATTTCGAACCACCATCACAGTTGAGATTCTTAGCATTTCGTTCAATTTCAATCGCCTCCCTTAATTTCCTATGGTGGAAGTGATCTACCTTGGCAACGACTGTAGAGTCTTCAATACAAACATGGTGGCAGGATTTTTCCACATGTTCAGCAAGAGGGGAGGTACGGGACCGATTATGTCTAATATCTGCAGAATGCTCCTGGATTCTCTGCCTAATGGATCAACCTGTTTCTCCTATATAGGGAGTTCCACAAGAACAAGGAATCAAGTAAACCCCTTTCATGTCCTTACGGTCAATAGGGTATTTAACATATCCAAGAGAATTTCTAATAGGGAAGAGAGGCTTGAAAGAAGTAGAGATATTATTTCTCCTAAGGACATGTGCAATTTTGTCCATTTTCCCCTAGATAAACAGAAGATGGACCTTGGAAATAGGATCCACCTGAGTAAATTTTCCACTCAGCCCTTTATATTCCTTTTGAAAGGCTTTAAGACCTTGATATCTATTGTAACCATTAATTTCAAAAATGTCAAGAAGAAGGGATTTATTTGATTCCAAGGAGTTTTCGTCAGAGATTCTAAGAGCACAAGTTGCAAGAGTACACAGGACACCAAATTTATGAGCAGGAAATTGATGGGACCCAGCATGAAGGTACTGTTCCGTGTACACTTCCACCATAGGAATTTAAGGGAGGCAATCAAAATTGAATGACATGCTAAGAATCTCAACGGTGATGATGGTTGGAAATTAAGTAAGAGTTGGACCCTGGCTCTCGCTAGGTAATTTTGTTTAAAAATTTTATAAAATTTTTATGTTTTATTTTTATTTTGATTTTTATTTTATTTATCACTTATTTTATTTTCAGTTGAATTAATTAATTAATAATTTATTTACTTTATTTATTTTATTTGTTTATTGTGTAAATTCACACCAATAGCTTTCGTGAGAGTTTCTTTGTTTATTTATTATTTAGTTATATATTATTTAATTAATTTATTGATTTATCTAATTTTTATCTAAATAATTAAAATTTTTTTTTTTTGTTAAATTAAAAAAATTTACCCCCCTATTACCTATTATATTTATTTTAATTACATAATAATTTATAAACCCATTTTTAATAAATTTTATTTAATTAATAAATTTATTTTTAATTGACTTTATTTTATTTTATTTATTTATTTATCAAAAATTTTGCCCCTCTTAAGTACCTTCTTAGGTAACTTTGTTTATTTATTTATTATTTATTATTTTTATTTAGTTATATATTTTTTAATTAATTTATTGATTTCTTTTACTTTTATCTAAATAATTGGTTAATTAATTTTATTTTATTTATTAAATTAAAAATAAAATAAAATAAAATCACCCCTCCTTATTACCTATTATATTTTAATTACATAATAATTTATAAACCCACTTTTAATAAATTTTATTTAATTAATTATCTATTTAACTACCTAATTCAATTAACTTAAATTTAATTTTATCTAAAAACTAGTTCTCAATGGCTATTTTCGAGAAATGATGCATCTCCACTACTTATTCATCAAGATCGATTAGTATCTCCACCTTGTCCTGAGGATGAACCACATTCGCTGGTTCGAAACGTCGACCTAATCCTAATGATGTGATTAATCCAAAAGTACATTTATCTACGATATTACTACTTGTGTTCTCTGAGTATCTTGTTCAATATAGATTGAATGTTGTTTTACTTTTTAATGTTGCAGATGTTTATTTAAAACTCGATTAGCTAATGCATCAGCCAATGTGTTTAAATTTCTTGAAATGTGTTGATATTCGATATAATCAAATTGTCTTTCCAAGAGACGAACCCTCAAAAACATTTTTGACAAAGCTGGATTTATGATAACATAAATACCATTTTAATCTAATACAATGAGTTGCGAATCTAACCTAACCATCAAACGTCAAATACCAAATATGATGGTATCAGATAATAGCTCAATGACTGCGCTATATTCTGCAATATTGTTCATTGTTTGACCAAGGCATATCCCATGAATAGAGACTAACTCATCTTTGGGTGAATAGATAACCCAAGCCGCGGAAGAAATGTTCTGTGTACTACTACAGACGTTGTCAGCAAAACCAATGTAATTTTGAAGGAATTTGACATCTAAAATATCAAGAGTAATCAAGATAAGCATCTAAAGTAGCGAACGTTGTAAAACAAAAATAACTAATCCTAAGGCACACTTGTCTAATTTAAGGCACACTGTTCTAAACTGTAACTAATGTACAAGGGGGGTCTTCACATGAAACATCATGCATAATATATTTTGAAATATAGACCATTTCTGGGTTTATCTAAAGAGACGTTGTAATAATCAATTAATTCATAGGCTCCTTTTCCAAGCACATGCTTAACAATATAGGGACCATGCCACATTGGTTCGAATTTACCAATGCCTAGTTTGTCGTGAGCTTGATCATATACTAGAAATAGGTCACCTTATGACTATATGCGAGGGTTAACACTTTGATCATATTGAGATTTAACACGCTTTTTATGAGCTTAGACAGCTAATGCAATGGTGCGATGAGTCTCATCTAACTATGCTAGGTATAGAAAGCGTTTTTCCTCTTTAGAGGTAGCTCGTAATAATTCAATGACTAATTTGAGTGATGGTATTTCACATTCAATGGGTAGCACATCTTCTAAAACATAGACAATTTGAAAAGGAGTGAACCCTGTGGCAGTTTTTGCAGAGGTACGATATGTCCATAATGCCGAAAAAAAACATGGTATGCTAATTAGATTTATGAGTTTCAATAATTCATTTAATCATGGAGGTTAAAACCTTGTTGATGACCTCAAATTTACCATTAGATTATGGGTAATATGGTGTAGAATTATCATGGCGTAGGCCAAGTTGATCAAAAAGTTCAATTATCGTAATATTTCAAAAATGGCTTTCGTGATCCGTAAAGATAGCTTGAGGGAAACCGAACTGAGCAATCACGTGATTGAATATGAAAATTGTTGCAATTTTTCCATCAACCATGAATTTAGGCATCACGACGGCCCATTTGGTAAAGTAATCTATGGCAAGAATAATATACCCATGCCCCCCGACTGAGTGAGGGTTACATGTGATGAAATTGATGCCCCATTTGGAGAAAGGACCAACAACAATGATTGGGTGAAGAGGAGCAGGACGTGCACGCATCTTTTGTTAAAAAATCTGGCAATTGTGGCATTTTCTAATTGTGTGAATACAGTCTTTGCATAAAGACAACAAAAAATAACCAATGCGCAATATATTTTAGGCTGTGGCAAACCCATACATATGAACACCACACGCCCCAAAATGGAAATCATTCAAAACCTTTTCGACCTCTTCATGAGTTATGCAACGTCGAAACACAAAATCGACACCACGATGATAAATAGTGACACTAACAATATTGTATTACTAAGATCGGTATTGAATTATTCGTCGATGTGATCGTGAAACCTATGGTCGAAAGGTTTGGGTCTGGAGATATATAATGCTATCTCTAAACCAAGGATCTAAAGTACTGATGAGAAAGAGAGATTCATTAGTGAGAGGATTTTATTCCACCATTTTAGACTCAGTATTGGGAAAATCACACATAAGTTCGGAAAGTACTAGTGATTTCTTAGACTTGGATTTCTCGAATTCCAAATCAAACTCTTGCACGATAACGATCAATTTGGAGTATTGTCCCACGAGAAATTATTTCGTCAAAATATACATCATCGGGCTGCAATTAGAAATCACTATGGTTTTGCGTAATAATGTGTAAAATGTTGGACAACTTAAATAGCTGCCAAGGCCAATGTCTCCACATGTGAATAATTGATTTTCTTCGGGTTGAGATTCTGACTTAGGTAATAAATCATATGTTCGTTGTTATATTCTTTCTTTTTAGCTAAAACCATTCCAATCGTCGAATCAGATGAAGCCAAATACAAAAGGTAATCCCAGTGGTAATTGGGCAGATGCAATAACAGTGCATGGGTCAACATGTTTTTAAGTGCATCAAAATATTTATTGACAATCTCGTCCCAAATGAGTGGAACACCTTGTTCAACAACCTGATAAAACCTTTCGTTAACTCTGCATATTTTGGGATAAAACGATGTAAAATTTTTGCTTTCCCCTACAAACTTTGGAGTTGGCGAAGAGTGGAAGGAGGTGGTAGATTAGTGATAACCTCAACCTTCGATGGATTGACACAAATTCCCCCTTTTGAAATGAAGAACCCAAGTAAATGTCTTGATTGTACACAACAAACACATTTGCGTGGATTCAAATGAATGTTATAATTCCTACATTTCATAAAGATAGCACGTAAGTGTGTAGCATGATCTTGTATGCGTAAAGAATGAGAAGGTAAGTCATCCAGGTAAGGCTATACAATATTTTTGATATCGTGAAATACATAAGACATAGCTCTTTGAAAAGTTTCACTAACATTTTTTAGTCCAAAAGGTAATTTACAATATGCAAACATGACCCAAGGACATATACATGTTATTTTAGGTTGATCTGCAGGGAGTATTTTGATTTGATTGTACCCGGAAAACCCATCCATAAACGAGAATATTTTGTTTCCGACACAATCATCAACAATTTGATCGATATAGGCGGTAGGATAATTATATTTGGGACAAATCTTGTTAATATCCCGATAATTGACATATACTCTGATATTCCCTTGTTTTTTCATTACGGGAACTATAATAGATACCCAATCTGTCAAAGGAATAATATAAATAAATCCAACTCGTAGTAATTTTTCAACTTCAATTTTGATTGCAACAACTTTCTGCGGATGTATTGGACGTAATCTCTGTCTAGTATGCTTAGCATCCAAGTATGTCTTAATCTCATGAATAACACTATTAGGATCAATACCTGGCATTTCTTCATAAGACCAGGCAAAAATGTCTCAGAATTCTTGAAATAGGGCTTTGTAATTTTTTATCTCTTCAATCGAACAAGAAGCACCTATATGAATGTTTTCCAATATTCCAGGTTTAATCGATATGTCAATAGCAATTCTTGTGGAAATGTTTCCCAAATTTTTCTCAGAATATGAATGTATAATTGATGTGGGATTTTGAGGTTCCTTAACATAATTAATTGTAAAAATGGATGAAAAATCATTTTTAAGTTTATCAAGGTCAGGCCAAAAAGAAGATCGACGATGTAGATCGTCCCATGGCAATTTTTCCGATGACAATATTTCTCGAATATTGTCATTAGTGGCAAATAGTGTTGAAAAGGATCCAGAAATGATGTCAAATTTGAGCTTGATATAGAAGATGATTCTTCACTGACCAAATTCATTTGATCAATAGAAGTTGATGTAGTGTTAGAACACGATTGTACTGCTACATATGTCAATTCAAAAGGACTTAAAGGCATCTCGCCACCATAAGATTCCAATTCTGATTCTAAAGGCACATTCCATGTGTCATCTAATTGCATTGTGCTTGATGTGATCATATTGATATTAGCAATAGTTCGCGGTACGTTGGGAGAAGGCATATAAAAAGTTACCATGAGAGCGGAATCCTTAACTAGTCCTACACCAACATCTTCGTAAGGGATAACCATTTTTCCGACATGTTTGATACTATCTGTAGAAGTAGGGTATAAAGCGAAGTAAGACAACTGGTCTATTTTAACAGTCTTTCCTTTATGAGGAAAAATTATCATCTGAAATACTGATGAAACAAAAATAGTCATATCATAAGCCCAATTGCGACCCAGAAGAAGGTTGTAATCAAGAGGGGCATCAACAAATTCCACCTCTAGTGTTACAGTTTTTCCTTCTACTTCTATAGGTACATCCTGGAGTATTCCGAATGGGAGAAAACCTCTTCCATCAAAGGATTTAAGGATGGTTGCTGATTGGTTGATTTTTATAGAACCAAGAGTTTTCCAACAAGATAATGAAATTATAAATGTAGATGCTCCCTCATCAATTACAATGTGAAAAACTTGCGTTGATTTGACTAATACTGTAATTTGAAAAGCCATTTGATGCGGGAATCTAGGTACAAAATTTTCAAGATCAAAGACGATCATATTTGAGTCTTGAGGATCAATAGATCCTATCACTGATAATGGTAATTTCCTCTGAGCTGGATAGGATTTCAGCACCTCTAGGGCTGACACTGTTAAAGGGGATATGGCCAAATCTTCAACAATGTTGTAATTTTGAGCAGCTCTCGCATGTGGATTGAAAGCCAATTTTCGAATTACACCTTTGGCAAGTAGTTTAATAACTAAATCAAGTTTAGGTTTCTCGATTTGAAATGGTTTGGAAATTGAAGAATTTTTTTTTGGTGGTTGACTGGTTTATTCGGTCTCTTTACCAGTTACAGGACTCTTAGATCCATATTCTTGAGATCATGTCGCAACCATACCCTGAGACATCATCAAAATTTCTGTCGATGAATTTGAAGAAGATTCGATTATTTTTCTATCTTGAGATGGAAAAGGATCTTTCAAGACAAAATGTGTGGATGAACCCTTGACAAATTTGGATACCTCGACCTGATGTGGACACTCTTTGGTGTAGTGATCCTCATCACAGATAAGACAAGGATAACAAGGCTTTTGTTTTTCGTCTAATGGTTCGGTTTTTTCAGCTTTCTCTTTGAGAGAAGTATTTTTTTTTTTTTACTCTTCCCTTTCTTCTTATTACTGGATTTAGCTTTAGTTGTTGATGACACTACAACGTGAATTTCGACAGAATTTGGAGGGAAGAGTCTCCTTTAGGTGAATCTGGTAGAGTTATAATTGGAAAAGTATATTTAGATGATTTCTTCTTACTCTTTGATTATTAACTGTACCAATTACACAATCTACAGAATGAAAACCAGAAGGAGTTGCAGTAAGTTGACCTGGATGTGGTAAATGAAGAATTGTTTCATATAGAGTACCTAACTGTGTGTATACAAGGTCTAAGTACTGCACTTGGGCTATGACATGTTCTTTTGTGACAATGCATCCCTTAGCTACATCTTCAGTGATATTTGGAAGTAATGGTTTAATATACCACTCTACCAAAATTTGGTTCGGAAAACTTTCACTAAACGTCGTCTACGTCACCATTCGTGTATGTGATCTAAAATGTATGTAGAATTACTTTGTTTTAATGAAGTTAAAATTTCTGTGCCATTGTCATAATGGATTGGCAACTATAAGTGAGTTACAAAGGCAGTTGCTAAAGCATTGAAATTATTGAAAGAGCCACGTGGTAACTTGATGTACCACTTTGCAGCTAAGCTGATCAATGTTCTCTGAAAAATTCTCAGTCGAATCGAATCATCTATTAAGGAGTTGGATGTGCACCAAAGATGATAAGTCATCACATGATTTGAGGGGTCTTCTCCTGATTTTCCTTAAAATTTGGGTATATCACTGGGAAACTTAGTTGGAATTTCTAGCCTAAATGGAAGATAATCAATTGGATCATTCGCCAGCCGAGACAAATCTGGTAAGTCTAAAGTTACAATGAATGGTAACCGACAGTTAGGGTCTTGTTGTGCAAACTGATAACCTTGAGGAACAATACTAGTACCCAGAGGAGGATATCCAGGATAACCTAAAATAGCCTGAGCATATGGGATTGGAATACCTCCAGGGTATCCAGGGTTAGCCATACCAAATTGAGGTTGGGCAGGTATTTGATATGTATAACGAGGGTATGTTTGATTCTGGTAAACTGGATTTTGTCCCATTTTTCCTTATGGAAATTGACCTTGAAATGGTTAACTCTCAACAAAATACCCTGTAAAAGGTTGGCTTGTTGGAACTGTAGTTGCGCTAGGTTTTCCTACAGAGATTTGAATATTAGACTGAACTATAGGTCCAGTTTGATGAGCAGTAATCTGAGGAATTTCCTATGTAACAATTGATGTAATTGTTTGAAGGGTTGTAACAACAGAGGTTCAAGAACCTCTAGGGATAGGTGTCCTCGGTTGTTGAACAGAAGTTTGCGCAGAATATTGGATAAGATTACTTGGAGTACTCAGACTAGCTTACTAACTACTAGGTATAGATACCTGAGGGGTAATTTGAAGTGCACCCTGAGAGGCTGTTAGACTTGGGTAAAACCAAATTGTCAATCTGGTTGAGCAAGTTGATTATAAGGTACTTGTAAAGTAGGTTGAAAATATTGTTGATTCAACAATAGACCACACAATATTAGTGCCTGGGTAAGGAGATCCCATAAAAGGTTGCGATGCATAAGGTTGACCATAACCAATTTGAGGTATTGGAACATAAGTTTGATAATTACCCGGATAAGTTACAGTAAAAGGTTTTCCTCCTTGAAAGAATAATTTCTCTTGATAAAACTGGTGCCCTTGAAGAGGCATCTACCCTTGAAGAGGTTTTTGTCCTTGAAGGAGCTATTTCCCTTGAATAGGGTGTTTCCCTTGAAGAAATTTGTGTCCTTGAGGAGTTTGCTGCCCCCCAGGCGCTATATAGCCACCTTGAGAGCTAGCTTAAGGAATATTTCTGGAAAAAATATAGACATGTTCCATTGTCAAAGATACAGTGGAAGATTCATAAAGACTAGTTGATTGTGTAAAATTTTTGGAAGAGGGATATTCTCCTGAAAAAGTACCAGAGAGCGATTTACCCAGCAAGAATTGATGGACCGCTATAAAAAAAAAAAAAAAATTCCGGTGATGAAGAAAACATGGATGACTCAGTAGACATGCTTGATGAAGCCATGTAACTACCTCTGGGTATAGAGTAAAAAGGAATGTGACATGGAGAATAATTGTAACCAGAGTTATGCGGAAATTCAGTAATTTGTAGATACCAAGGATACAATCTAAAAGGAACGTAAGGGTAAATCGGTTCACTACACCTTAGATTTAAAGATTCTTGATGAAAAGGAATTGTGATATCTTCTTTCATGTCAGAAATATCTTCAATACTAATTAGGGTAGGAGGAATATTCTTAGTGACAAGAAGTTTCACTTGAGGTGAACGAGGACGACTAGGAGTTTAGGGTATGAAATCCGAAGGTGACCCAGATGAAGTAGATTCAGATTCAGGTTTAGATATTTCAGGCTTAGTGATTGAGTATCTGGAAATTCATCGGTAACAGATTCAACTGTGATTACTTTAGAAATTTATGGTTGTTCTTGATTTCTTTCAACTGTATAAGGCTGATTAACTTTGAAATTGGGATGTATTACTATATATGTTTCTCCCTTTTCAGTAGATTCGGTTCCTGATTTTTGAAATTTTTTAGATTTAATCTTTTCCAATTGAGTGGGTGTATATTCATGGGGTTTTTCCTGCATTCTATGTGAGTGTCTCAGTAATTCAGCCACGGTTAATTTTTAACACACGAAATCAAAAAAATTTCAAAAGAATACTTCTAAGGTCGCTAAGAAATCAAGCAAATGAACACGCACCTACAAAATCTAAGAAACAAAACACACACAAACAATATGTTTTCACAATAAAAACACTAGTTGGTGATGCAATCAAACAACAAAAAAGTTAATGTGGAAAAATGGTGGTTGGAACAGTTACCATGACAACCTTCTTAATGAAACATTCTAGTGCAAGTAACTCCAATATGCCATCTTGAAGTGAAGAGTACCCTCCGGAAAGTCCAAGTGAGTCTAGAGAACATCTGTTCCAGGTACAGTGGGACCTTCCCTCCACCGTCACCTTGGGAAAAATCCTAAATATTATGGCCAATAAGGTCACCGACTAAGAAAAATTCACCTATGGGAACAGTCTATAATCCGATAAACACGCAAGGGCAGAGTATCAAGCTCAATCCCTTTGAAATATCATCGACATGGTAAGTCCGAGGTTTGCTAACAAATGACCCTAGTCTCCTCGACAATGGTTAATCTGAGGTTTATCGTTTGTATTATGTTCACGTATTCTATCTTCACTAATGAGGTAGGTATGATTACCTCACTGGGTTCGACATGATCTTGTGCTTGAATATTTTAAGAAGAGCTTCCAAGAGTATAAACGAAACAACTACATTTCCCTACCACAAGATGCTACTTGTTTGTTTTGACTGCTTTGGAATGTTTATTACAACCTATTCCAAAACACTAGCCTAAGCTAAATTCGTGGAATGAGCCCTAGAAAATGTAAAAATGTCTAGATTGATTTTATTAAGCGTCGCATTGAGTTGGATGTTACTTAACGCAATGGATATGGAGTTCAAACTTTATAATGTTGAGACCTAATTCAAAATACTCTAAATGCATCAATATTAAAAATGAAACTCTTTCGATTCGATGAACTTTATAAAAGGGTTGCGCAGCCTTTCAGTTAATAACAGTGCGGATGCACACTATATTGAACTGACAAATCACCCAGGTCGTCGCTCTATTTTCCATAGAAAACTGTGCAGGCAAAGAAAAAGTTTGAAAAAATATATTTTAGGTTTTATTTCTTAGATATTCTAAAAATGTTTCTACCCAACCATACATAGAGAAGTCAAAATCAGTAAGCTAGAATTTTAAACTGAATACAACCAAAGAAAACTAAACTTGTCTTCTCTAGTATGGTTGCCAATTTGTTACCACGATTAATCCCTCTTGCGGATAAGAGAGATATCTCTAGTACTCTAACGAGTAACTAGAAACAAACATCCATTGAATATCTATTTCTCTATATTATTTGTATTTTAGATTGTTAGTGTGAATTCTCATCGCAAGCGTATGAAAAAAACTCACTTTAGATGTGCATAACAAACAACCCTAACATCAAAGATGGTTGTCAATTGCCGTAGATATGTAGTTAGTGATCAGAATAAATGCTACATAAATCCAGATCTATGTATTTAAAGACATTAAACAACAAATAAAAGCAAGAATTGCTCCATGCATCCAATGAACAAGACAATAATTTTTTAAATAATTTTTGTACTTATGACATCTGGCCGAAAGGGAACATAGAAAGATGTTATCAGTCCCCCTCAATGGGATGGGTTCTTGTATGTCCTCAGCGCTTCGGATCTAATATCTCTCTCTTGATGGTGTAGAAAACCCAGACAAAATGGAACTCAGGGGGAGCTCACAAGAAAAAAAGGTGGAAAAATATGACAATGATGGAGGATCAAAGTCAGACCAAAAGTATAGATCCAAAGCAATATTTAGGCAAAAAAAGGTAGTGAATGAATGGAAAACACCTTCTATTTATAACAAAATAATGAATTAGTCTAGTTATTGGTGCATAATTAAAATATTATTAAACAAATCTAAATCCAACTTTTATGGAATATTTTATTATTTTTGTTGGAGGGAAAAAGAATTTGAATTTGGTCAAATCCCTTTATTTGTAAATAATAAATAAATAAATGATTTATTTATTATTTTAAGAATATGGTTTAGTAATAATTAAATAAATAATAATTTATTCAATTATTTATAAATGATTTAGTCAAATTTAACTAGGAATATTATTTAAATAATGTTTTAAATAATTATTCCTAGATAATAATAAGATAAATAGTGATTTTCTAATTAATTTCTTGTTTTGGGTTAAATATGACTAGGAATATTAATTAAATTGTGGTTTAATTAATTATCCCTTGAGTAAAATCAAACAAATAAGGATTTATTCAATTATTCCTCATGGGGTTTCATGTCTAGACCATAAACAACTTAATAAATTATGGATTAATAAGTTATTTTTCACAGTGAAAGAAATTTTACTAGGGTAAAATTGGTTTTACATGGTGTACTTTGGTCCATCTAATAGTAACAGGTTAGATGACCAAAAATTGGTGTAATAGATTGCCCCCCAGCGTGCGAGCGTTAGGAGCTAATCGTATGACTGAAGTACGTTGTAAGAAATCAATCACTAGACACCAAAGGGGGAACCAGAGAGAGAGAAATATAAGGTAGACTAAAGCATGAGAGGATGAGACCCTTAGGAGGTGAGACTTACAGGTGTGACAAGTCTCTTTTATGAGTGAGTACATGTTCTACATGAGGCGGGGGAGGCATACTTATGCCTGCCGAGATAACAAAGTACAAAGAATAATGCATCCAGTAAACAAGGGACTGAACTATATAGTACATGATGGCATAAACATAGGCTAGATAAAAACATGATAATGGATCCCACATACATACTGTGCCTGGGATGACATCCATGAATTATACAATAATATTTGAGTACATGAGATATAAGTACAACCAAAGAGACCCTGTAAAATAGGAAAGGGGTCTAAAAATATGAATGATACATGCAAACTAAAGAGGTGTTGCAATCGACTAAGGCCAGAACCATTAAATATATGGAGCTGCATCCAAGGTTGTAGTAGAGAGGTCATTTGGGACTGTGGGGGTCTACCTGAAGGGCCACCCCCTCATGAGGTCTGAAACATCTCACACACACCCGGTAATCACTAGTACAATATGTTTCATCACTAAACCGTCAAGTGTGCGGATCTCGATCGTGCCATAAGGAGCTGGAGCTGAGAAAAAATCAATTCAAAGGGAAATAAAGAGTCCCTTTGCCTGATCCAAGGTACCAAACAAGAGTGGAAGCTGGTGTTTTAGAGGTAAATCCCCTATGCAGACAGAGGCGATCCCTACTAGCCCAGATCAGGTCTAGCAACAATCGTATCACGCTAAGGCGCAAGTTCCTAATTACAATAAACCAACTTGCGAAGAAGGCCTACCTCAAGTCCAATGCTGTTGTTCGTAGAGAAGATGACGCTCCCGTTTCCTTGCTTCAGCAGATCACAATCCTCTCGCTCGCCGCGATTGAACACCTGCACACGCAAGAAACACGACAAACACAAGCGCAAAACCTGATATATGCAATTATGTATCAGTCAGAGAAGACACAACTCATGATCATAATGAACAATGCGAGTGGAACCATAGCCAATAGTCGCTTATCATTAATTAATACAAAGGAAAATACAACCTGGCTCTGATGCTGAACTTTCCTTCGGCGGGTCGTCAGCAGAATACGTCTCGGTAAAGCCTGTCGAGAGTTGGGGACAAGCCTCTCTCTTCGATCATCAATCTCCTTGCTATTGATTTGGCACTATGAGGACTATCAAAGCTCTTGCAGCATTCTTTAGGCTATGAAGGCTCTTGGAGATTCTTGGAGACTCTTGGAGACTAGCTTGCAAAGGGA
Organism: Pinus albicaulis; assembly: GCA_034641835.2. Classification (NCBI taxonomy): domain Eukaryota; kingdom Viridiplantae; phylum Streptophyta; class Pinopsida; order Pinales; family Pinaceae; genus Pinus; species Pinus albicaulis. The sequence goes on from CM076574.1 coordinate 265,575,060, forward strand.
AATGACAAGCTTATATAGATGGTGGAAGAGGAGTTGGGATCCCTAAAATCATGGGATTGGCCCTATCCTCAAGGAAGCTTCCATGAGAGGTGGAAAACTACTTCCCCTACATGGAGATTCGAAGCCAACCTCCCAAATCAAATTAGAGACCAGTTTAGGAATTGGTTGGGGTCAATCTTCCGCCATTTATTTTTAAAAAACACCCTTTATTAAGCCTGGCGCGAGTGCGAATCTGAGACAGAGCGCCAATTGGCGTGCCCTCTTTGGAAGATTTCCCCCATTGGCGCGAGTATAACATTGGCTAGTCGCGCCAAGGATGAAAAGGCTATTTTTAGGGTTTTTCACAAGGAGTTGTCTTCAGGGCAATGAAAGTACATGTTCAGGGGAATGCCATGAAAGTGTTTTCAAGTTATGTCAGTGCTCACAGGTCACGGAATGAGCCCTCCAATGTGCGGGACAAGGAATTGCAGGGACAATGACAAATTGCTGTGTAACAGATGCCCCCTAAAGCATGAGGCCCGAAAGAGAGAGAGGGGTGAAATGCTTTATGAGAACGTGTCCAACTGAAAACACCGCCGTCGGAAAACCTGCGTAGAGAAGTACAACTGACATCTCAAATACATGATATATATGTGGTATGGGCACAGCCATCCATAAGAGAGTATACAATAATCTAGATCCAAGGTATGGGCGCAACCATCCAGTGAGGATCGATAAATAGACTCAGGTATGGTCGCAACCATCCAATCAGTGAGTCATGTAACTAATCAGAATAATCCACATTATCGCAGCTGGATTATAACAGACAGGAATCCAGGGTCTTGCGCTCCATCTCGACCCGAAGAAAGTACAAGTTCAAGCATGTGAATATGTAAGCTGAAGTCGAACATGCAAGAACATCGCCTGATTACCAGCCAATGATGAAAGCTGTTAACAGACGCGAGAGGTACCACCAATAATGACAATGGCCCTCAAGGTACTACAGGTACAATCTACGGTATGTGAATCAATGAGTTGGTGTCGAACACCCGTAGAATCACTCGATCGGAGGCCAATGATGAAAACCTCACATCGAATGCGAAGAACCTGCCATTGAGGCATGCAGGCTCCAAGGTACCAGAAGGGAGTCTCTAGATTAGCTTCCTGGATAATGAGCTAAAGTCGACAGGAAGTGACCTTGATCGAAGGTGGGCCATAGTGTTTCCCACATCATCAACACGAGGCAGAGGAACATAATGTTTTTGTGAATCACGATCAGATGAGAATCAAAGGAAGGTTGAAATTTGCAGAGGTCAACTTCTCTTGAACATATTGGCGGCACGACAGTGGATTTGGCAGTATTTGACATCAAAAGATTAGAGGTCATGATGACGAGGCAAAGAGCAGATGAGAGGTCAAAAGGGATCACCCAAACCCATGGAGGCAAGTGAAAAAACGATATGAGATGTCCCCAACCCAACACGAATGCAGACAAGTGCCATGTTCAAGAGCGACATACTGCCGACACGACAACGATTTTAGTTCCATTTTCCTCACCATTTCTGGTGAGTACCTCTTTATTTTTACACAAGCTTGAAGAGGATACCATATGCTTGCTATATAAATCCATCCTAGTACATTTTACGAGCCCTAGGAAGGAGGAACTCGGATATCGTCATTTCGACTGAATCCAATGTCATCAGGTTTTAACGAGTCTAACAAAGGGAGAACTCAATGTCTTTTCATGTTTAGAGAGTTTTAAAAGACAGCGGAAAAGTAAACTCCAACGGTCCCTTTTCGTAAATAGTTCCTCAGACCCGAAAAGGTAGAAAACAATATCTGAGAAAACCTCCTAGTCGCAATAGGCTAGGGTATTCCTTTTTCGTAAGTAATCTATCCCAGCCTGAAAAAGGGGTAAACGTATACTGGGTAGATGTCGTTTCGTGTCCACTTTAACGAGATCGAAACGACAAGGGACTCGACAATATTTTCATGTTTAGAGAGTCAGAAAAGAGCTGAAAGATGACTCCTCCTGAAGGAACGAGTGGTATTAAGGGTAGCAACTAGTTCCGGTAATGGTGGAACTGATCAGAACAAGTAAAGGTTAAGAGGTTGGCTAATAAATACCACTCATCGCAGTGGTTCCTCAGGAATGGGTAAGACAACTAAGTGAAGGCATATGATCGGCCAAGCAAATAGTGACGATGGAATGAGAAAACCAAGGCTCATCTGGCAAAAATAGGCTGATAAAATGACAATCACAAGAGGTAAAATGGGCATGGTTTCATTATTACACAAGCTTGAAATCAGGAAACTCTGCTTGAAGTTGGTTTCATTTTTACACAAGCTTGAAACAAAGATAAACTATGCTTGAAACCGATTTCATTTTTACACAAGCTTGAAACGGAAACAAACTATGCTTGAAAAAGTAAGCATGCCCCCAGCATGGTGACTCAATTCGAGGTACATGCCCCCCAAGCTTCAGTCCATATGAAAGGCAGATGGAGTGAAGGTTCAAGTTACGAAATCTAGGAAAGACTCGACTGGGATTTTACGAGAACTTATCAAAGACTCGAATTGAACAGGAAAGTGTTTCATTGTTTTAACGAGGTTGACACATTAAAAGAACTATCCTCAGGACACCTTGTTTCATGGTTTAAGGAGCTTGGAACAAGACAAGGAACTCTGCTCCGACAACCTTGTTTCATTTTTTAAGGAGCTTGACACAAGACAAGGAACTCTGCTCCACCAGCTTGTTCCATTTTTTAAGGAGCTTGACACAAGAAAACGAACTCTTCTCCGCAACCTTGTTTCATTTTTTAAGGAGCTTGACACAAGAAAATGAACTGTGCTCCGACCGACCTCATCATAATGAAAAATAAGTCATCGCTTCCAAGATTTCCACTCCCGATGGAAGGAAAACATCCTGGAAGTCAAGACCCAATGCCCCCAGCACACTATGCACGACGGCATCATCACTGAGCACTGGCACGGGGTAGGTAGCCACATAGTTGACCTACGGTGGGGCAGATACAACAGGTGGATAAAAACTAGGAAGGGATGATGGCGGGCCAGCTGCCATATCAGGACCAAAGAATGGAAGCTGATCAATGGTCACGATCCGTCCTTCATGTGGAAAACAAACCACATGAAAAAGGGAGGAGACAAGTGCTCCCATGGTATAGTTGTAATCGCGCCCCAAGAGCAGATTGAAATCCAAAGGGTCTGGAACAACCATCATGTCCATATGGACGATTTTACCTCCCAAAGTAACAGGTAACCTTGGAAGGATCCCTAACGGTTGACTAGTTCTTCTGTTGAATGTCAACAGATTCTGTGTAATAGGCACAAGCAGCGGTGAGCCGAAATCTTGCCAAGTAGTTGAGGATATAACACTAATAGACGCGCCTTCGTCTATAATGGTGCTGGGTACGACCAGGCCAAAAGCTTGTACTGTGATCTCGAAAGGCACATAAGACGGAAGGCGGTATCCTGAAAATCGATTCCAATCAAAGGAAGCGACCAAACTACTCAGAGGGGCTACCATCGAACCAAGATGGTCTTCCCCTGGTGTTACAGAAGAAGAAGGAGCATCCCCCACGACCTCCATCTCGAAGGTGGGAGGGGTATCCTCCGGGACCTCCATCATGGGAGGCAGAGGAGAAGCTTCTTGAGATACGGGGACAGGAGAATCTTTCTCCAAGTCCGAAGAATCTGAAGAAACCAGAAGAACATGAGGGGGTGAGATCCACTCTCAACGAAAAAGACCTGGTGCACCGTAGAAGGGGCCCGCTCAACCGATCCCATGACCAATGGTTGGTCGGGGATGGATTCCTGAATTTGAATTTTCGAGGGAGCGAGATTGACCAAAGATGACTCTTGACCAATCGTAGGATCAGCTGGTGGAGGACTCAAAGAAAGCCGATTATAACCAGCTGGAAGGCATGGTGTAGAACCGGTTTAGTTGTCCAAAATTCTCTTGGCTTCATCCATATACGAACAAAGGTGAATGGCATGGTGCCCTTCACACAACTTACAGGGATTAGTAATCTTACCCTGCTTCTTACGAGCTTTACCAGTAGCCGAAGACGTGCCCCCAACCTGACTCCTGGAAGCCAAAGGCAACGACGGACAACCGCTGGACCATTCTTCAAGCACCTTCAGAATGCCAGGGCAGTCTCGAAGAAGATGGTCTCCCATGCACAACATGAAAGGGAACTTGACTTTCTGTGGAGGGTTGGAAGGTTTATCAAGAGGAGACTTCTTAGGCGCAATAGCTGCAGAGCTAGCCTCTCCTTTATCAGACTTCTTCTTCTTTGTCTTCTTCTTCTTCTTCTTAGCCACCTAGTTACTCGAATCCAGACTTTCACCAGGCAAAGTAGAAGAGGAGGACGCAGAAACAGGCGAAGAAGGGGAGAGGTCCACCTTGGATTCAACATGATGTTGTTCAGGCGGAGGAACTGATTGAACATTAGGCGAGACATTCGGGACCACAGAGGTTGAAAACAACCAAACGGGAAACCCAACAGTTAACCCAGGAAGGGACAACGTTGCCATATAAGAAGCACCAACATTTCCAAAAGGAGGAAAATGACCAGGATTCCCATCGAAGGGGATTCCTTGGTTGGTGAACTCCGGAAAATTTGCCATCAACAACTCAAAACCACACACGAGCTAAAAACCAAGGCACACAATCAAACGGCCAACAAGCAAATTCTAACAAGGCGTGTGATCGCAAGTGATTTATTTTACCACATTGAAACTTAGAAACTTCACCGTTTCATGTTTTAAGAGTCGAGAAACGGATGAAAGGTGACTCTATCTCTTTCAGTTTTGAAGCAAGCGTGAAAGGAAAAGCGCTTGGTGATCTTTTCAAATTTAAAGAGTTAGATAAGATCAAAATGACTGCTCAGGAATACTAGGCAAAGGGTGTACCAAATAACCGTGAACTGCAATATACACCTTGGTTTCAAAAATGAAAGAGAAATCAACCAAGGACTTAACGTACGTGTAGGCAATCTCCCTGAATGCTGTGTACGGTGTATCACGGGTATAGGGCGATAGAATCGGCTTCCTATGGATAAAGGATAGAAACCTAGTGGGGTCTCCCTTTATGTACGTGATGGTACGGGGAGCACAAGTCCGTACTAGTGCTGTCTAAAGCCAAGAGGCGAACAACAACTACTAGGTTTAAAGACGCCAGAACACGTCTCTAGCCTAGACCTCTAAATATTTCGTTAATGTTTCAATGCTTCCTTAGGTAAATTGAGAAATTTTTATGGTTGATCTTCAATTATGTTTCAGTTTCAAGGCTCTATCGCATGTCATATGACAATCTCCTATATGCAGCTATATGAGAAAAGAAAACTTTTCAATCCGATGAATGCTATCTAGTTGAGGGAATAGCTTCAAACAATGATGCAACAAACAACAACACTGTAAACGAAATTTTTCCAAACTAGATGACTTTCACTATCCGAAATTAATTTCAAACATTCAACAATGCGAATAATGCAATGTAATCTATGCAAAATCCTCTTTTTTCCCGAAAACTATGCAATTGTAATCTATGCACAATTTCCTTTTCCTTTTCAAATTATAAGAATGCACTCAATGCATTTTTCTATCAAATGAGAATCTACTCAATGCATGCTTTTAATAAAAGAGAATGCAATCAAAGCGATTTCTAGTTTTCGATCATTAAACAATGTAATCTAAGTTCAATGATGGATCTCAAAAAATACTTTTCAATGCAATGTGATCTAATGCATTTTAACGAAAAGAAAACTATGAGACAAAAACTAAAAGAACGCAAATCTCCTTGATGAAGGATGAATGCAAAAGAGATGTAAACAAACACTAAGAATGCAATCGTTGTTTCAAACAATTTGTCACGAAATCCCTCAAAAAGAGACAAGACATATGAGGTCAAACACAAAGAGGACTTCCAAAGCAAGAGATCAAAACAAGGCATTCATTCCCTTTTACATCAAACAATCATGGAAAGAAGACATTTCAAACAATGAGCAATGTAATCTATGCTCATACAGTGGAAAGACTGGAAGGGAAAGACACACTGGTGAAGGATTTAGGGAACAAATCTCAATTTTCACACACCCTGAAATTGGCACGACTTTGTCATTGAAAACTAGCGCCAACTGGCACGACTTGCTCACTGACAACTAGCGCTAATGGACAATTGGTGCGGGTTGCTAACTGACAACAAGCGCCAATGCCTGAAAATGAAAAAACAAAGAATTTCTCCCAACCAAGACCAGACTCACCACTTCAAGTAGAATCTCCAAGACTCAAATGAACCATGTAATCTAGGCTCAAAGCGAGACAAAGCAGAATTCGAATGAAGAAGAAGCCAATCACTCAAATAACGCAATAAAACGATAGAAAACCACCAAATGAATGTAGAGAAGAAAATACAAAGTTGACTGAACAGATAGAAACCAAAAACTCCCAAGGGAGGCTCGACGCACAATAGCACCTAGATGCCCTAGGGCTAATATGTAAAATCGATAGAAACGGGCAAACAACCAAAGGATGAAGGTCACAGTCAGTCAAAAAAGGCTCCAGAACACTCAAATAGTCGCAAAAACAAGACCAAACACCCAAATCAGTCTTAGAAGGCTCAAAACACAGTAAACCATAGCACCTTACAGGATTGGCGTGACTGTAAGGCTGAAACTAGCGCCAGAATAGAATTGGCACGAGTAATACACTGACAACATGCGCCAGTGGGCACGACTGTCACACTGAAAAGCGTGCCAGCCGAGTTTACTAAGGAAAAATAAGCAATCCAAGCAGTAGACCAGTGATGCTGGAGCTCAAACCAAAAACCAAACTCACGAAAAGAGCCAGCCAAAAGAGCTGATCAAGCAAGAAAAGTCAAGAATCGACCGAAAGACAAGACAGTACTCCAAGTGTTTAGTTCATAAACTAAACTGGAGATTGACTGAAGCAACATTGATCTACTTCGCTAATGCAGAGCAAGAGCGTTCCGAAGGCTATTTGGCTAACTTCAGGCTCTGTCTGTAGTTTATAAAGAAAACAACAAGCTAACTCCCCAGCGGAGTCGCCAATTTCTTTTAGAGGTAAATACCCTCTACGGATAGAGGCGATCCCTACTAGCCTAGATCGGGTCTAGCAACAATCGTATCATGCTAAGGCGCAGGTTCCTAATTACAATAAACCAACTTGCGAAGAAGGCCTACCTCAAGTCCAACGCTGTTGTTCGTAGAGAAGATGACACTCCCGTTTCCTTGCTTCAGCAGATCAAAATCCTCTCGCTCGCCGCGATTGAACACCTGCACACACAAGAAACACGACAAACACAAGCGTAAAACCTGATATATGCAATTATGTATCAGTCAGAGAAGACACAACTCATGATCATAATGAACAATACGAGTGGAACCATAACCAATAGTCGCTTATCATTAATTAATACAAAGGAAAATACAACCTGGCTCTGACGCTGAACTTTCCTTCGGCGGGTTGTCAGCGGAATACGTCTCTGTAAAGCCTGTCGAGAATTGGGGACAAGCCTCTATCTTCGATCATCAATCTCCTTGCTATTGATTTGGCACTATGAGGACTATCAAAGCTCTTACAACATTCTTTAGGCTATGAAGGCTCTTGGAGATTCTTGGAGAATCTTGGAGACTCTTGGAGACTCTTGGAGACTAGCTTGCAAAGGGAAATGGCAAGCTTATATAGATGGTGGAAGAGGATTTGGGATCCCTACAATCATGGGATTTGCCCTATCCTCAAGGAAGCTTCCATGAGAGGTGGAAAACTACTTCCCCTACATGGAGATTCGAAGCCAACCTCCAAACTCAAATTAGAGACCAGTTTAGGAATTGGTTGGGGTCAATCTTCCGCCATTTATTTTTAAAAAACACCCTTTATTAAGCCTGGCGCGAGTGCGACTCTAAGACAGAGCGCCAATTGGCGCGCCCTCTTTGGAAGATTTCCCCCATTGGCGCGGGTATAACATTGGCTAGTCGCATCAAGGATGAAAAGGCTATTTTTAGGGTTTTGCACAAGGAGTTGTCTTCAGGGCAATGAAATTACATGTTCAGGGGAATGCCATGAAATTGTTTTCAAGTTATGTCAGTGCTCACAGGTCATGGAATGAGCCCTCCAATGTGCGGGACGGGGAATTGCAGGGACGGTGACAAATTGCTGTGTAACAGCTGGAACCAAGGTCATCACCCTCTGGAGCTGTCTTCTGGAATAAGTAAGCTGATGTCGACAGAAGGAGGTCTGCCATAGGTGAGGCAATAAGGGATCCTCAACTAAGGCACGAAGGATAATATTAAAGTAATTGATAAATTGACACCAGGGATGATGGTGGAATGGGGGGGTACTGAGTAGTAGGATGATGACTTCCATTTTTAGAGAATAAAGGGCATGGATGACCTGGTGGTTATTGACTCGACACCGGAGGGGATAGGGGGAAGTATGACTGAAGGAAAAAATGTGCGACACGAGAGAGGAACAAAGAAATGAAGGATGGAGAACTGTGGCAAGATACACATGGACTCATGATAGACTCCATGGATGTGATGATGACTCAACTCAGATGCTCTAAAAAAGGGCGACTTGATGATGATGCCACACAGAAAAGGCCTGGTGGGGACCATAAAAACATGAGTACAAGATGGTTACTGTTGGAAATATTTTCATTGATGGCAAAGGAGCACAAAGGAGCAGCACCATAGAGGCAAAAGAGCATCAATATAAGCATAACCTAAAGCAGAGAGAATGTAGCTAACAAAGTAGCAAAGGCAGCAAATGCAACAGAGAAGTAGCAAAGGTGTGGAGCAAGCGAAAGAATCCCAAGTCGGAGTGAATAGCGAATATAAGATCAAGCTCAGGAGAGATCAGCACACTTAGAATATAGAACAAGCTCAGGAGGAGTAGCATGGAGGGACCGATGTTACAGAGCGGGACAGCGTAAACAAATAGAAAATAGACTAAGGCAGAGAAATCTTTGAAGAATTCCAAGTGAGGTGAATGGACGGTCATGATTAGATTGCAACAAAAAAGGCAAGAAATGAATGGATAAGATTCATCGCAAGATAAGTAGGGTAGAAACCAATCGGAAGTGCCAGCAGTAGCAAGGACCGTAGATCTGGGTAGATCAACGGTGACGATCACATTGACGGAGATCAAAATCGCAATTCACAAGGTAATTGTTTTAATATGCGATGTGATGCGATCGCATATCATATATCTCATATGATATGAGTTCGCACTGTATGGTAAATTATATGCGATAGTTGATATTGTGATATTGCGATAGCCGATATTGTAATGCGATATTACCATCGCATATCGCAATCGAGGCAGGAGAAAAATCGCACAAACACAGTGGTCATAGGAAGTGCGAAGTGCGATAAAGAGATCGGACGCGATGCAGATCGAAGCTAAAGCCTAAAATTTTTCAAGTCCAGAAGTATGTGATTTTCCCTTTGTAAATCGCATCAGAGAGCAAAGGATATATATAGCAAAGAACGATGGAAATACCGAAATGCGATAAAAAGTGGGCGCGATATTGTTGAGAGGTAAATAGTAATGTATTTCATGTCCAGGCTTAATGTATTTTGCGTTGTTTGTGAAGAAAATTTTGGAAGCAAAGGTCGACTCGGGTAACAAAAGAAAAGGTTGAACATGGCGAGGAAAGGCTCACGTAGTTAAAAGGACCCGATCCCGTGCAGAACAGTGTGATGCAATTGCGGCTGTGAGTTAAGAGGGAAGGTCTAAACGCGAAGGCAGTACTTGGGAGTATAAGTGACCCAACACAAAGAGAAGAGCATGGAACGATGCAGGTAAGATATGCAAGAGGCGGAGGCTGTGTAAAACGTAAAGGCATGGGTCAAGTCAGAAAAAGACAGTTGTGCAAAACAGTTAGAAATATAACAACAGGTAGAGAAGATAAAGGGACAACAGGAAGAGAAGACAAAATAAACGGAAAAGCAAGAGGCTGAAAGGGTTGAATTGAAATAGTGTTGTAACTGCAAATGTAAATTCATTAATTATTTTTATTGTATGTGATTCAAAAGCAAGTCTCCGTAGGCATAGGAAAAACTCCATGAGTGTTGTGATGATTATTTCTCATTTAATAACTTGAACTGAAGAATGAGGAATTGAATGGGTGGAAGGCATAGGGTCAGGCCTATTCACTCCATATTCCCTGTAGAATGCAATCAGTCAGGAGTTATCTGTATAAGAGATGTAATATCAGTGGAAAGAGAGAGGTCAAAGAACTGCAAAATGGATGAGTGAGGAAGAAGAATGTAAGAGATCTGGAGGAGGTTAGAGAGTGTAAGAAGAAGGAGGAGAAGATAGAGAAGCTATGAAGATTCAGAGCTGATATAAGGTAGATATGAAGGCTAGAGGACATCAGTGAAGAAGGAACAGAAAAGAGCTGATATCCAGGTAATCAACATGTGTTTTCATTGTAGTGTGAGGAAGTTGGTGCTTCCATATCAAGTTGTAGCTTGATAGATGTCCATTTGTAGCCGGCTGAGGTAGGAGCCTCCTGTAGGCTGTAGCATGTAGAAAATATATGGGATTTGGAGCTTCCTTGCAAGTTGTAGCTTGTAGAATTGAGGTAGTGGCCTCCTGTAGGTTGGTGTCTACAAAAATATGTGGTGAGAGGGAGTTGGAGCTTGCCTTTGCGTCACAACAATAATAAGATGTGGCTTTCTCCCTTATGGATTTCCACTTATATCTGTTGTCTATGTGTATGATGATTATGTGTATATATTCTGTATTTGAATCTTCTTAATACTTGCTGCTCACTTATTAAGATTGTGGTTTCATTATATAATAAGTTGATCATGAAATGGAGGTGGAAATAAGTTTAAAAGAAAGTTTTAAAAGTCCATGAATGTGTTAAAATGATTCACCCCCCTGCTCAGTTTAACTAAGGGTTCAACTGTTGGTATCAAAGCCAGTTCCTTCTATTTTAGTTTAACAACTGGAAGGAGATCCTTGGTCCCCAAGATGGCTAGTCTAGAAGGTTGCTCAACAAATAAAGCCCTTTTGTTTACTGGCACAAATTATGCCTTCTGGAAAATAAGAATGAGGACATACATTATGTCTCTAGGAATATAATTTTGGGCTGCAGTGGAATTAGGATATACCCCAAAGGATTCTGACATAGAGAAAGAAGCCAAAAAATATTTTATTTCCAATGAAAAAGCCATTAATGCACTCTTAAATGGTCTGTTTGAGGAAAAATTTATGAAATTAATGCACAACAAGACTTCCAAAGAAGTAAGGGATACATTAGAAAGTATTCATGAGGGAGATAAAAAGGTGAAGGCTGCCAAATTGCAAGTCTATAGAGCCCAGTTTTAAAATATAAAAATGAATGAAGAAGAAGATGTTGCCAGCTTCTTCTTAAGGGTTGCAGAAATAGTGAATAACATGAAAGCTTTAGGAGAAACCATTAGAGAATGTGTAATTGTTCAAAATATATTGAGATCTTTACCATCCAAATTTAACCCCAAGGTTTCTGCCATAGAAGAAACAACTCATTGGGAAACATTGACCATGAACCAATTACTTGGTAACTTAACAGCCTATGAAATGAGACTTCCACAGAGTAATTCAAATGTGAGGGAGGCAACCTTTAAGGCAGAGAAAAGAAAAGAAGAAAAAGAAGATACATTGTTAGGTCCCTATATTCCTAGTATAGTCCCTTATTGTTGTTATAGTAACCCCCTTATTGTTATTATTGTACTCTTGTAACCCCCAGTTTTTTATTATTGTGCCCTTAAATTATTATTGTTAGGTCGGCTAGGATTACATTGTGGCCCACTAGGATTACATTATGGCCCCATGGACTCCTATATATAGAAAGGAGGTTTTTTAAATTGTATCATCCAAGAATTGTTCATTTATGTAATGTATTGGAGGTTGCCCCATCAAAGTGGCTTATTTCTAAGGCATTGATATCTCTTTGCTTCTATTTTTGGAGCTGGTTACACAACATTTGGTATCAGAGTTTTGGATTCTAGGGTTTCGCTGCTCTAAATAGGTCATCGTGGAATTTTCGCTATAACTTTTTTTTTATACGAAGGTTCAGAATCTGAAATTTTTAGGGTGTGAAGCTGAAATCTTGAGGAAACTTGTCAAAAAATTTCAGAGCTTGGTTCGCAATATTTTCAGAGATATGATCTGTGGAAGGTAGTGCTTTTTCAGGCTCTCGAATTTCATCTCAAATACGTGATCGTGGGAAAAGATTCATAACTCTCTCTCTCTGAGCATCGAATTGGAGTGCTGTAAAAAGTGGTCGCAATTACACATACTTTAGGTTCTTTGCTATCAATTTCAGAGCCGAAGGGCGAAACAGTGACATGTGGCAACTCGTGTAAGTTCGCCCTACTGAACCAGTCCATAATTAGGTCATTGTGGGAGATTGGACACAACTTTGTCTTGGAGAATCCAAATCAGGTCAAACTTGTGGCATTTGTAAGAGAATTCAGAGGGCTACGTTGGTGCTAAAATTCAAATATTGAAGTGCTACAATCATAGAGATTATCCAATTTCAATATCGAGCTCCTTAAAAGAAAGAAAAAGGTGTGTATTTTTTTTTTCCGAATTGCATAAGTCTTTTTGAAGAATCAATTTGAATTGATTCCAAGGGCATATTGTAGAATAGATATCAGTATTGGGTTCTAAAAGATGCCCCATAAAAATAATTCAACACCCATTAAACCTTCAGATGGCTCTACGATGACTCATGAAGATGAATAATTGCAACATGATCTATCAAAATTACAAGAGCAAGTGCACCAAATTTCGCTCTCGCAAAGAGCAACAAAAAATGAAATGGAAGTTTTGAAGAAAGGCGTGGAAGCGAAGATGGACGGTTTGAAGAAAGGCGTGGAAGCTAAGATGGATGGCATGGAAGCTGGCATGGAAGCTAAGATGGATGACATGAAAGACAACATGGAAAAAAACATGAAAAACATGAAGAATGATCTAAAAGCAGACATCGAAGGTTTGACCAAGTTGATACAAGAAATGTTTCCTAATGGTGAAAAGATAGTAGAAGAACCTCATGATGAAAACAAAATAAATGTTAATCGTGATTTCATAAACTCTAATGTTGGCGGAAAGAACCACCATATTCCAAAAATGGATATGAGGAAGTTTGATGGGAAGGATCCTGTAACATGGATACTACAGATGGAGCAATATTTTGATCTCCATAATGTGCAAAACACACAAAAGGTACGCATTGCAACTTTACATTTAGAACAAAATACATTTGTATGGTATCGATGGCTTTGCTCCTATAAAAAAATTGTCACTTGGTCAATTTTTACGGAGGAAATGATAGCACATTATGAGGATACAAAGAGAAACACCTTCTTTAGCCAATTGATAAATCTCAAACAAAAGGGTTTAGTGGGGCGACACATTGAGGACTTCCAAAAATTGAATATAAGGGTAACTGATATTCCGGAGGAACACAGGATTGACCTCTTCATAGGCACTTTAAAGGATAACATCCAACATGAAGTTCGCGTTTTGGAACCTGATTCATTGGAGAAGGCATTCAGGTTGGCAAGAAAAGTTGAATGTAAAATTATGGCGACAAGGAAGCCTACCACTCAATTCTATAAATAAGGAAGTGTTGCTATGCCTAGATTTCCACAACCTACAAGGTTGACACCACAAAAATTGGAAGAAAAAAGAGCAAAAGGGCTTTGCTACAGTTGTGATAGCAAATACACTAAAAGTCATAAGTGTGCTGAGAAGAAATTATTTTACATAGATTGTGAAGAGGAAGAAGAAAATGAACAAGAAGAGGATATACACCAGGAACCAGCCCTAGAAGAGGAAGAAATGAATCTGACCATATCGTGTAATGCACTGGCAGGAATTACCACTCCTCGAACTCTCAAGATAGAAGGACATATCAAGAAGAAAAAGGTAATAGTGTTGATTGATTCAGGTAGCACCCATAATTTTATTCATAATAAGGTAGCCAAGGAATTAAATTGTTTCCTACACCCAGCACCAGAATGTCAAGTGATGGTTGCAAATGGAGGAACTATAAATTTCTCAAGAAAATGCCATAATATCAAGCTAACCATGGGGGAATATGTATTGACTAGTCCAATGCTTTCCATTCCTATGGGAGGTGCTGATGTTGTACTAGGAGTACAATGGTTACAATATTTGAGGACGATAGCTTTTAATTTTCAAGAACTTTTCTTGAAATTTTTTTCAGAAGGAAAGGAAGTCGATTTATGGGGTATTGCGTGGAAGCCGAGAAGGATAATAAGCTCTAATTTCATGACAAAGCTTCTAAATAAAGAACAACGAGGCGTAATTTCTCAATTATTCTCACTAGAAGTTCCAACATCAAAATCATCTATTTCTGCAGATCTCCAACAAGTCTTGGAAAATCATTCCAAGGTGTTTGAAACTCCCAAAGGACTCCCACCTATTTTTGATCATGATCATGCTATTCATTTGATTCCAGGACGTGTTCCTCCAAAAATCAGGCCTTATATATATCCTTACATCCAAAAGAGCGAAATTGAACGTATGATTACAGAAATGTTAGAGGCGGGTATAATTCAACCTAGTCAAAGTTCTTTATATGCTCCTATAGTATTGGTACACAAGAAGGATGGATCATGGCGAATGTGTCTGGATTATAGGGAGCTCAATAAGCTCACCATTAAAGATAAATTTCCCATTTCTGTGATTGATGAATTACTGGATGAATTACATGGAGAAATTTATTTTACCAAGTTGGATCTTCGTTAAGGATATCATCAAATTAGAATGAAGACTGAAGATATTCCAAAAACAACATTTCGAACTCATGAGGGTCATTATGAATTTTTGGTCATGCCTTTTGGCCTTACCAATGCACCTTCTACATTTCAAGGGTTGATGAATTCCATTTTCAAACCCTTCCTTAGAAAATTTGTGCTAGTATTTTTTTGATGATATACTAATCTACAACAGTTCTTGGAAGGATCATGTTGAACATGTTGATAGGGTGCTCAAACTATTGCAGGAGAAACAATTATATGCAAAAACATCCAAATGTTTCTTTGGAGTACAAGAGGTGGAATATCTGGGTCATATTATATCTCAAGAGGGTGTTAAAGTATACCCTAACAAAATTAAATCCATTAAGGAATGGAAAGTCCCCACGACCATAAAGCAGTTGCAAGGATTTCTCGGGTTAACAGGGTATTATCGCAAGTTTGTTAAGAATTATGGGAGAATAGCAGCACCTCTAACAACATTATTGAAGAAAGATGCATTTCATGGACTCCTGAAGCAACTAAGGCCTTTGAACATCTTAAAGAGGCAATGTGCCTAGCACCGGTCTTAGCTACGCCAGACTTCACAAAAACCTTTATTGTGGAATGCGATGCCTCAGGAAATGGAATTGGTGCAGTTTTAATGCAGGAAGGAAGACCCATTGCTTTTGAAAGTCGTCCAATCAAAGGAAAGTATTTACAAAAACCTATTTATGAGAAGGAAATGTTAGCAATATTGAATGCAATAAAGAAATGGCGAGCTTACCTAATGAGAAGACACTTCAAGGTAAAAACTGATCATGATAGTCTTAAACACTTTTTGGAACAAAGACTATCTTCAGAAGAGCAGCAAAAATGGGTCACAAAGATGTTGGGTTATGACTTTGAAATAATCTACACAAAATGAAAGCTTAATGTTGTTGCAGATGCACTCTCAAGAAAGAATGAAGAGGTGGAAGCATTGCTTTGTGCCATTTCTATTATCCAACCAGATTGGATAACCGAAGTAAGAGATGAATGGAAGAAGGAAAAAGATGTATGGACACTCATTCAAAAGTTGCAGCAAGATCCTAGTACATCTGATACATTTAGTTGGAAAAATGATTCCTTATGGTACAAAGATTGTTTATATCTTTGTAAGAATTCCCAACTAAAACAAAAGATTCTTCTGGAATTGCACACTTCTCCTTTAGGAGGACACTCAGGATTTTTAAAAACTTACCACAGGTGAAGAAAGAATTTTTTTGAGATGGCCTTAAATCTGATATTCAAAAGTTTGTATGAGTTCTGTTTAATATCAAAGTTGAGACAATTAAGTGTAGAAATTTGCTGAATAATGATTAATTATCCACCGAGACTATCCTGATCACATACAATTCGAATTTATATGCAACACATAATCTCTTCCACTCAGATCATCAAACATGCGGAAAAATAAATCAAGCGATAACACATCAAATCATCATACACATTAACACAGTATGTATGGGGAAAGCTTATAGCTGAAAACCCCGCAGCTATTGTGTATATTATAATGGAGAAATCAAGTAACTAAATCAGTACAATACTCCTCACAAGTACTCAGTACTTTCTCATACAGTTACCCACAATCTAGCTCAGTTTTGAACAGGTTACTGGTTCAAAACTCACAGCCAATTGCCTTGCCTCTATTGCGCAATCCAGGCCTGTCTATATAGAGATCCAAGGTTCGAATCTCCTTGGCTTGACAGCACAATCATCATGGGAAATTCCTCCAAGTGTGGTGCAAATCTCATGCACAACTGATGTCGCCACTGATAGCTAACTCCACCCTTTCATCTACCTCTTTCACCGGTCTCCACTGAACTGATCATGCACTGTAGTGAACTGATGTGTTCTTGAGTTGAATAATGAGTTACTAATTAATGAATTAAATAATATTTAATTCACTCCACTCATAACTAATTGATTAGCTAGTTAAACTAATCTCAACTAGTTCAACTAAAATAAATCGAACACAACTCCACTAGCTGTCTCATTAACTCCACCAAACTTCTGCCACTGAAGTCAACCATGCATGATGCCATCAAACCCTTGGGAATAGCATAATTCCTCTGTCAGATGAATGAGCCACTTCTGTAGCTCGAACTGAAGTGCTCCAAGAGAGTAAACTGTTGTTTAGAGTCCAAATATTATTAAGGGTAAATAATATTTGACTTCCCTATTTTTAGGATAGGCAGTCTAAAAATAGACTTCGACCTATCGACCTATAGGTCACAAAATAGAGGTCCATCTATTTTTACCAACATGACCAATACTCCAAGAATAACATACTGCAACCCCTGTACCATGCTCCATATGTCTAAAAATAGACATAGTCTAAAAATAGACTTTGCGCCAAAATTTGCCTGCGGGCCCACTTAGTGAAGGCGACTTCATTTCACTAAGCTCCATCATCTTGCCGCATTTTCAACACTCCCTCTTAGCAAGATATGGATTATCTGCAACCCCTATCCTGCCTCTGTGGAATTCGAACTTGCTCCTGGTGAGCGCCTTCGTCAGGATGTCGGCATCCTGATCCTCCGTGGGAACATATGAAAGCATCATGATTCTCCGCTGAACACAATCTCTGATATGATGGTACCTGATGTTGATATGTTTGGACCTATCATGAAATACTGGATTAGCCGAGAGCTTGATGTAGCTCTGGTTATCACAGTAGATCACTGTAGGCTCCAAATGCAACCCAAACAATCCTGTGAGGATCTTCCTCATCCAAATAGCCTCGCATGCAACCAAGCTAGCTGCCATGTACTCGGCCTCTGTTGAACTGAGTGCCACGGATCTCTGCTTCCTGCTGTACCAGGAAACTGCTGTCGACCCAATGCTGAAAACTCCTCCAAAAGTGCTCTTCCGGTCCGTTGGACTCCCTGCCCAATCTGCATCAGTGAAGCCAGAAAGCTTCGCTCCATCCTCCTGTCTGTACCATAGACCATATCTCGATGTGCCTCTAATATAGCGCAATACATGCTTGCCCGCCTTCCAAAAGAGCTTGGTAGGCTTAACCATAGCTTGCGAAAGCTGGTTAACTGCATAGCATATATCGGGTCGTGTATTGACCAGATACATAAGCGACCCACCAACTGTCGATAGACAGTGGCATCCACTACCTCCGCTGAAGTAGCATCCTCCTTCCTCCAACCACCAGGAAGAGGAGTGTCAACAGGCTTGCAGCCTTGCATGTTGAACCTCTCCAAAATCTCCCAGGCATACTTGCCCTGAGAAACAAACAGTCCTCCGCTGCGCTGCCAAATCTCCAATCCCAGGAAATAATGAAGGATGCCCGAGTCCTTCATCTCAAACTCTCGTGCAAGATCCTCCTTGCATGAAAGTATCAACTGCTCATCGCCAGTCAAAATCAGATCATCTACATACAGTACGATGATCAACAGCTTCCCCTCCACCACAATCTGGTACAGGTTTGGATCCGCCTCACTCTTGGAGAATCCAAGCACGGTGAAGTAGCTGTCTATCCGAGTGTACCAAGCACGAGGTGCTTGCTTCAGCCCGTACAGTGCTCTCTTGAGTCGGCACACATGCGACTCACTGCTGAAGATCTCAAAACCTTCAGGGTGCTCTATGTACACTTCCTCCTCAATAACTCCATTGAGGAACGCAGTCTTCACATCCATCTGATGAATGTGCCACCCCATCTGCGCTGAGAGAGCAAGGATCGTCGGTATGGAAGAGTACCTTGCGACAGGTGCAAAAGTCTCCTCATAGTCAATCCCCTCGATCTGTGAGAAGCCACGGGCAACAAATCTCGCCTTGTACTTCTCCACACTCCCGTCAGCCGCCTGCTTCACTTTGTAGATCCATCGCGAACCCACCACTGATTTCCCTTCCGGTCTTGGGACAATCTCCCATGCACTGTTCCTGATGATCGAATCATATTCTTCGATCATGGCATCAACCCATGCGGGTTCCTCCACGGCTTCCTCAAAAGAGGATGGCTCCGTCACAACACATTGACTCACAAGAGCCATGTATCCAGTGTACCGATCCAGTGACTGTCTCTGTCTGCGCTGTGCTGTAGGTGGTCCTACAACCTTCTCTGCATCCCGAGCCAGTCGCTCAGCTTCTGTAGTGCGCATGCGCCCTCTGATGGTTGGCGCTACCTAGGTGGTTTCTTCCACCTCCTGAACCTCCTCTTGTGGCTGATCCACATCCGGAAGCTCCTCCTTAGGAACTAACAGCTCCTCATCTGCATGCAAGTGTAGCTCCCTCTCGAGCGAACACTGCATGGCTTTCTCCTCCTGAAATTTTATATCCCGTCGCACAACAGTCTTGCGACTGTCTGGCACATACACCCGATAGTTGTGAGGTGTATCGGTGTACCCCACAAATATTCCAACTTCAGCAGTTGGATCCAGCTTCCTTCTTGCATCCTTCGTCACATGCATGTAGACAGGAGATCCGAAAATCCGCAAATGGGAAATATCAGGCCTCTTGCCAGAATAAGCCTCCTCTGGTGTACTCATGCCAAGAACCTTGTGAGGACAACGATTCTGCACATACACTGCTGTATTGCATGCCTCAGCCCACAAGTGAAGGGGTAGGCCCTGATCATGCAACATCACCCGTACAGCACCCACGATCGTTCTGTTCTTCCGCTCAGCCACCCCGTTCTGCTGTGGGTTATGGGGTGCGATGAGCTCTCTCCGAATCCCTTCTGCGCTGCAGAACTCCTTGAATTCAGCCGAGATGAATTCACCACCGTTATCACTCCTTAGGGCAATCACCTTCTTCCCCGACTCCTTCTCGACCAGTGCTTTAAACTCACAGAACTTCGCGAATGTATCGCTCTTCTTCTGCATGAAGAAGATCCAGCACTTTCGAGAGAAATCATCAACAAAGATCACATAATACTTGTGCTTTTCTGTCGAAGCAACTGAGAAAGGACCACACACGTCTCTGTGAACTCTCTCAAGGATCGTCGTGGCGCGACTATCCTTCTCGTGAAAGGTGGCTTTCACATACTTCCCCAAAGTACACCCCTTGCACTGATCTGACTGCGCAAGAGTGCCCTTAGGAAGCCCAGTAGAAATCTGCTGCAGAATCTTCAAAGCTCCATGGTGAAGGTTGCCCAATCTTCTGTGCCACAGTTCGCCCTCATCATCCCGGCTCACCACTTCTCCCGCCTTGCATGCCATAGCTGCGCAGCCATCTACCTGCAACTGATAAAGGTTCTTGGTTCGAACCCCTATCTTCCGGGTCTCTCCAGTAGTCTTACTGCGCAGGAAGGCTTTTCCTTCGCTTAAGACCACATCATACCCCTTATCCTCCAACATCGCCACAGAGATCAAGTTCTTCTTCAATCCAGGTACATGCATGACATCCTTCAATACAAAGGGTTTACCAGACTCCCTCTGAAAGGATATGGTACCGATACCAGTTGCACTGTATCTACCATCATCGCCCATCTCGATGTGCACATCCAAATCTTTGTCCTCCAGATCTGAGAACAAATCCCGATCTCCCGTCATATGAAATGACGCACCGCTGTCCAAGAACCGCACCGATCCCATCACACTTAAAACCAAGCATGCAATCAGTGAAAAGTCAAGCTCGAACTGTGAAGCCAAAGCTTCTCCATCTGCAGATCTTCCCGCTTGCTTGTTCTTCTTCTTCTTTGGACAATTGGTAGCATAATGTCCGTGATCATGGCGGTGAAAACACTTCACTTTCGCCATATCCTGCTTCTTGCCCTTTGCACCAGAATGAGAGGTTTTCTTACCCTTCCCCTTCGTTGCTTTGGCAACCAAAGCGCAGTTTTCTTCATCAGCTCCCTTTGATGAAGATCCATCACGAGTAGTCCTCCTTATCTCCTCCTGCATGAGATCCGCCCAAAGGCGCTCCCATCCCGGCAGCTTCTCCCGGCCATTGACACTATCTTGATATGAGTGCCAAGCCTTCGGAAGACCAAGGAGAGCCAGGTCGACCATGTCCTCATCTTCGACAGTCACCCCCACACTTCCCAACTCATCTCTGCATTGAGTGAACTTCGTGAGGTATTTGGCGATACTGTCGCCCTTCTCCATCTTGATGTTCCTGAGCTTATCTTTGAGCGCCAGCTTCCTTTGGTCGCTCTTACTTTGGAATAGATCCGTCAAAGCTTTCCACATTAAATATGGAGTAGCCTTTCCATGCAGGCTGGATACAATATGATCCTTGACGCCCTCCAACGGGATCCTTCGACATTTCGCCATCTTCTTTTGCCATGCTTCGACTTCAGCAGGATCAGTGGGCTTTTGGACATCCGTATCTACGAACTCCTTCAGACCATTATCTTCTAATACTACCTCCATGCGATCCTTCCATGCAACATAATTCGAACTGCCTTCAAGAGCATATTCGAGTCGCAAACCGTTGAAAGACATTTTCAACACTGGCACCAAGAAAACAAAACTGCTGCAAAATTTCGAATTCCACCTCAAAGCTCAACCGCTCTAGATCGTGAGAAAAAAATATTTCTAGCACAGAGATCGGCTGCAAGGGGCATTTACCAGACCTTTCACTTTCCGAAGAAAGATGAATCCGGAGGCTACCTGGCCCGCATGCAGACTCTATCTACCGAAATAAGTTTGTAATCACTATGATGATCAATCTCTGCTTCAATAGCTCTGATACCATGTAGAAATTTGCTGAATAATGATTAATTATCCACCAAGACTATCCTGATCACATACAATTCGAATTTATATGCAACACATAATCTCTTCCACTTAGATCATCAAACATGCGGAAAAATAAATCAAGCGATAACACATCAAATCATCATACACATTAACACAGTATGTATGGGGAAAGCTTATAGCTGAAAACCCCCACAGCTATTGTGTATATTATAATGGAGAAAAAATGTAACAAACTCAGTACAATACTCCTCACAAGTACTCAGTACTATCTCATGAAGTTACACACAAACTAGCTTGGTTTTGAACAAGTCACGGGTTCAAAACACATCCACTAATTGCCTGCCTCTATTGTGCAATCATGGCCTGTCTAAATAGAGATCCAAGGTTCGAATCTCCTTGGCTTGACAGCGCAATCATCATGGGCAATTCCTCCAAGTGTGGTGCAAATCTCATGCACAACTGATGTCGCCACTGATAGCTAACTCCACCCTTTCATCTACCTCTTTCAATGGTCTCCACTGAACTGATCATGCACTGTAGTGAACTGATGTGTTCTTGAGTTGAATAATGAGTTACTAATTAATGAATTAAATAATATTTAATTCACTCCACTCATAACTAATTGATTAGCTAGTTAAAATAATCTCAACTAGTTCAACTAAAATAAACAGAACACAACTCCACTAGTTGTCTCATTAACTCCACCAAAATTCTGCCACTGAAGTCCTAACTGAAGTCAACCATGCATGATGCCATCAAACCCTTGGGAATAGCATAATTCCTCTGTCAGATGCATGAGCCACTTCCAAGGCTGAACTGAAGTGCTCCAAGAGAGTAAACTGAAGTTTATAGTCTAAATATTATTAAGGGTAAATAATATTTGACTTCCCTATTTTAAGGAGAGGCAGTCTAAAAATAGACTTCGACCTTTTCGACCTATAGGTCACAAAAATAGAGTCCCATCTATTTTTACCAACATGACCAATGCTCCAAGAATCTCAAACTGGAATCCCTGAACCATGCTCCATATGTCTAAAAATAGACATAGTCTAAAAATAGACTTTGCGTCAGAATTCGCCTGCGGGCCCACTTAGTGAAGGCGACTTCATTTCACTAAGCTCCATCATCTTGCTGCATTTTCAACATTAAGACCCCATGACTTCTACAACCTTTATCCATTCCAAGTCAATGTTGGGAGGAGATTTCAATGGATTTTATCACAGGTTTACCTAAGTCCGAAGGAAAGAGTGTCATCATGGTGGTATTTGATAGACTTACCAAGTATGCACACTTTTGTGCATTATCTCATCCATTTAAAGCAATTATAGTTGCTACTACATTTATGGACAGAATTCAAAAGCTACATGGAAGCCCAAGGGTTATT
Source organism: Pinus albicaulis (assembly GCA_034641835.2). Taxonomy (NCBI): domain Eukaryota; kingdom Viridiplantae; phylum Streptophyta; class Pinopsida; order Pinales; family Pinaceae; genus Pinus; species Pinus albicaulis. The sequence continues at coordinate 265,597,922 of CM076574.1, forward strand.
GTGAGCGACAGAGATCCCATTTTTACTGGAAATTTTTGGACGGAGTTATTTTCTTGTTTGGGTACTCAATTAGCTCATAGCTCATCTTATCATCCTCAATCTGATGGTCAAACTGAGATAGCAAATAAATTTTTGGAAGGATATCTTCGTTGTTTTGTATCTGATAAACAAACACAATGGGTCAAGTGGTTACCTCTTGCTGAATGGTGGTATAACACTTCCTTCCATACTGCAGCAAAAATGACCCCATTTATGGCACTTTATGGATATCATCGACCATCCATCACATCATATTTAAGGGAAAATTCGAAGGTTCAAGCAGTGGAAGATCACATCGAGCATCAGCAAGAAGTTCTCCAACTCTTAAAGGATAACCTGAATTTTGCACAAAATCGAATGAAACAACAGGCAGATCAACATCGTAGCGAGAGAAGTTTTGATGTAGGAGATTGGGTATTTTTACGGCTATAACCATACAAACAAATGTCCCTCAAGCAAGCAAAGAAGGATAATAAATTATCGCCAAAGTACTATGGTCCTTACAAGGTGTTGCAAAAGATTGGTACTATGGCATACAAATTGGAGCTTCCTGCTTCTTCACGAGTGCATCCACTTTTCCATGTTTCATGCTTAAAGAAGGTTATAGGTGAAAATATTCCAGTTCAAACAATATTTCCAGAAATTGATGAGGAAGGAAAAATCATATTGGAACCTGAAGCGGTCACAGAAACAAGAACTCGACAGCTACGAAATCGATCAATTTTAGAGTATCTCATCAAGTGGAAGAACTTACCCACTGAAGATTCTACATGGGAGGATGAGAATTTTATACAGAAGTACCCAGAGCTACTCAAGCATTGAGGACAACACTTTTTTGAAGGAGAGGGGCATGTTAGGTCCCTATATGACTACTATAGTCCCTTATTGTTGTTAGTGTAACCCCCTTATTGTTATTATTGTACCCTTGTAACCCCCATTTTGTTATTATTGTGCCCTTAAATTATTATTGTTAGGCCGGCTAGGATTACATTGTGGCCCACTAGGATTACATTATGGCCACATGGACTCCTATATATAGAAAGAAGGTTTTGTAAATTGTATCATCCAAGAATTGTTCATTTATGTAATGTATTGGAGGTTGCCCCCTCGAAGTGGCTTATTTCTAAGGCGTTGATATCTCTTTTCTTCTATTTTTGGAGCTGGTTACACAACATACATGCTCCTGCTCTGATGAAGAAGAGGCCAAATTTGTTAGAAGATTGGATAGAGGCTCAGGAAAGTATAAAGGTAAACTTCCATTTAAATGCTTTAACTGTGGAAGATTTGGGCACTATGCATATAAGTGTCCTCATAAGAAAACAAAGAATCAGACTCAAGAGACAGATAAAACCAAAACAAATAACTGGAAGAAAGGGAAGAGATTCAATAGAAATCATTTTATGCTTAGCAAGACAGCAGTGCATCTGAAAACTCAGATGAATCCTTAAATGAATACGAAACCTCTGAATTTGTGTTGATGGCCAAGGAAGAATCAAAAGGATTTCTTCTAGAAGAGGAGGAATAATGTGAGGTAGATCTTGAGGGGGAACTAAGAAGTGCCTTGGAGGAAATAGACAGACTTAAACTGAAGTGCAGAAAACAGAAAGACATTCTCCTCAAATATGTGAAAGAAGAACCAACTTCAGAAGACCTCAGTCAGTTGAAAGTAAAACTTGAAGAAGCTAAGAAGGTGGAAGACACTCTACTAAAGCAAATTGAGGATAAAATTCAGAAGCAAGAGAAATTGGAAGAAGAAGTAGTATGCTTGAGAAAGAAATTAGAAAACACCCAAAGGAAATTGTCAATGAACACTCCTCAAATGACAAGCTCTGAACAGTTGAATAAAATACTAAATTCTCAAAGATCTCCTCTCATAAAAACTGGGACAGGTTACGAAGGAGAAACTAACAAATCCAAGCTAGAAGATAACCATAATATCATTTTTGTAAAATTTGTACAGGATAATGAAGCAACTCAAAAGATTCCTACAGAAATAAAAGCCAGCAAGAACATGACCTACAATGAAGTAAATAGAAACAAGAAGGAATCTCAAATAACAAAGAACGAAACCAATAAACAGTCAGCCGGAAAAATCTCTTACACTCCTGAATATGGAAAATTTGGAAGCCGTCAAAGGAGATTATTTCCTCCTATGAGAAATGTCACTTGTTTTTCCTACCACAAACTAGGACATATTGTTGCATACTGTCAGACAAAGAGAATCGATTCCAACCAGCAAAAGATGCAAAAAATGAGAAGACTACCTCAAGAAAACAAATGGAGAGGACAACCTTTCACCAGGTACACTATCGTTTCCATGGGTATTGTTTTTATTGTAAGGGGTACGACCATAAAGCCATGGAGTGCAGAGCGAATGGACAAGGACTAATGTATGAAAACTCAAGGAGATTGATGAACAATGGAGAACTCACGTGTGTACATAATCCATTCAGGAACATAATCAAATGTTTTGACTGCCATCAAATCAGGCACAAGTGTCACAAATTTCCTCTCAGAGAATGTGGTCCATCTTCTCAGGAAAGGTACCAAATAGAAGGATGCATGCAGTGGAAAAAGAAATTGAATAAGTGTGACCTATCTCTAATAGCTCAAGATCAGAAAAGCCAATGGTATCTGGACAGTGGATGTTCAAAGCATATGACTGGAGATCAAAGAAATTTTGTAACCTTTGATGAAAAGAAATCTGGGAATGTAACATTCGAAAATGATAAAGTAGGGAAAATGAAAGGAAAAGGCTCAGTCAGTCTGAATAATGGAAGAGGAAAGGCTCAAGATGTACTATTTGTGGATGGGCTAAAAGCCAATCTGCTAAGCATGAGTCAAATGTGTGATAAAGGCTGTGAGGTCCTTTTTAGAGCCCAATACTATGAAGTAAGATCGAGCACCATAGGAAAGACCTTGATTAAAGGTGTTCGAATAGAAATTAATGTCTATATAGTGAAAGAAGAGAATGAAGCATGCCACATAAGCAAAATTGATGAATCATGGTTATGGCATAGAAGATTGGGACACCTAAACTTTGACCACATCATCATTCTGAGCAAGAAGAACGTAGTCAGAGATATGCCAGAAATAAAGAAGCCTTCAAATAACATATGTAAATCCTGCCAACTAGGCAAGTAGACCCACATATCTTTCAATACCAAAGAGATACTATCTACAAGTCGGCCTCTTTAGCTTGTACAAATGGACCTGTGTGGACCTTCAAGAACTAAAGCACCAAGCGGAGAATCTTATTTCATGCTGATAATAGACGATTTTACTAGATTGATGTGCGTAGCATTTCTCAAATATAAATCGAAAGTGCTTGAGAAATTCAAAATATTCAAGGCATTGGCAGAAAATCAAACAGAATGTAAGCTAAAGTGCATCAGATCCGACAGAGGAGGTGAATTCACAGACTATGATTTTGCAGACCTATGCAATGAACATGGGATAAAACAACAGTTTACAATTTCCGGTACACCTCAATAGAAGGGAGTGGCAGAGAGGAAAAACAGGTCAGTACAACATATTGCCAGAGCCATGATGCAAGAAAGTAAAATTCCCCAAACCTATCGAGCAGAAGCAGTACAAACAGTTGTTCACATTCTCAACAAAACTCATCTAAGACCAAATTGTGATAAGACTCATTACGAATTATGGCATGGTAAACCAGCATCAATCAAGAACTTTAGAGTATTTGGAAGCAAGTGTTTCATAAAAATTAATGATGAATAACTGGGGAAGTTTGATGCAAGAGCTGATGAAGGAATATTTTTTGGATATGCATCCAAGAGTAAGGGTTACAGGTGTTACAACAAAATATTGAAAAAAATTGTGGAAATCATTGATGTAAGAGTTAACGAAGATCTACCAAACAGAACAAGAAACACAAGCTGCACTAATCCTCCAGATGATCATGAGGCTGAGAACCAAGATAATGATGAACATAGCAAGAAAATAGAAGATACTTATTTAAACTCAAAAGGTCCCTCAAGATACACTGAAAATAACCATCCAGAAGATCAAATCATTGGGGACAAGAGTGTGGGAGTCCAGACAAGAAGACAACTTGCTGAACAGACAGAAGAATTATACCTAGCCATGGTATCTAAAATAGAGCCAAAGAAGTTCGAAGAAGCCAACAAAGACAAAAACTGGGTAAAAGCTATAAATGAAGAACTAGACCAAATTGAGAAGAACAATACGTGGGAATTAATTCCAAGACCCACTGGGAAAAATGTCATTGGCACAAAATTGATATTTAAGAATAAGATGAATGAACAAGGGCAGGTAATTAGAAATAAAGCCAGACTTGTATGCAAGGTATATTCTCAAATTGAAGGACTTAATTCTAATGAAACCTTTGCCCCTGTAGCCAGAATGGAAGCAATAATAATGTTTTTGGCCTTTGCATGCTATCATGATTTCAGGGTATATCAAATGGATGTAAAGTCTGACTTCCTGAATGGAGATCTAGAGGAAGAAGTCTACATGGAACAACCTGAAGGATTCTCATTAACAGATAAACATGACTATGTGTGCAGATTAAAGAAAGCCTTATATGGTCTGAAACAAGCTCCTCGTGCATGGTATTCAAGGCTGGAAAAATATTTGCAAAAACAAGGGTTCAAGAAAGGAGTAGTAGACAACAACTTGTACATAAAGGCTAATGAAAATGAACTCTTAATTTTAGTACTGTATGTAGATGACATCATGTCTGGTAGCAACAAAGATGAGTTAGCAAAAGGATTTTCTGAAGAAATGAAATCAGAGTTTGAGATGTCAGTAATTGGAGAGCTCACCTTCTATTTAGGACTTCAAATTCAACAAAATAACACAGGAATATTCATTTCGCAAGAAAAATACTTAAGAGAAATGTTGAAAAGGTTTCAAATGGAAGACTGAAAACCTGTGTCAACTCCCATGATCACTGGATGCAAACTATGTGCTAATGATGGATCAACAGATGTAGATAAAAAACTTTGCAGATCCATGATAGGAAGTCTGCTATACCTAACTGCTTCTAGACCAAAAATTATGTTGGTAGTAGGACTTGTGGCAAGATATCAAGCAGCACCAAAACAAAATCATTTACTTGCAATCAAGAGAATATTTAGATATCTACAAGGAACTTCACATTATGGCCTATGGTATCCAAAAGGAAAAAGCTTCACATTGACAACATACACAGATGCAGATTGGGCCAGTTGTGTGGATGACAGGAAAAGCACAAGTGGAGGTGCATTTTATTTGTGAAAAAGTCTGGTGGCATGGCTAAGAAAGAAGCAAACTTCTATCTCTCTATCTACAGCAGAAGCAGAATACATAGCAGCAGCAACATGTTGCACACGAGTAATGTGGATGAAACAAACTCTCCAAGACATGAAGGTAAGCATTGATGAACCCATTTCTATCAAATGTGACAATACAAGTGCAATAAGTATATCAAAAAATCATGTACTTCATTAAAAAAAAAGCACATCCCAATAAAGTACCACTTCCTCAGAGAACAAGTAGCACATAAATTAGTGAAGTTGGAATATGTACCAACTAAGGAACAAACATCATACATATTCACAAAACCTCTTGCGAAAGAATCATTCGAATATCTAAGAGACAAGCTAGAGTGTTTGTAGATGTTACTCTCTAACATGATCAGAAAAAAAAAAAAAAAAAAAAAAAAAAAAAAGGGGGCTGCATACAAGAAACAGGATCAGTGCAGAAGACAAGTGATAGTCAATATCAGACAATAAAGCATCATTCCAGGGGGAGAGCAGTCAATAAATTTTCATAAAAGAGCTAGAACAATGGAGCAGTGCATGGAACAGGTCCTCAAGATCAGAGGAAATGAAAAGATAGAAACTACATTGGGAAAGGTGCAACCCTTTTTCATTGATGTCAAAGGGGGAGGAAAAGCAAGCAAAAGAAGAAAGGGTCTTTTGAAAAGCAAGCAGAGGAAGTCTCGGAGGAAGTTTTGGAGTATTGCCATCAATGCCAAAGGGGGATACTGTTGGAAATATTGTCATTGATGGCAAAGGAGCACAAAGGAGCAGCACCATAGAGGCAAAAGAGCATCAATATAAGCATAACCTAAAGAAGAGAGAATGCAGCTAACAAAGCATCAAAGGCAGCAAAGGCAACAGAGAAGCAACAAAGGTGTGCAGCAAGCGAAAGAATCCCAAGTCGGAGTGAATAGCAAATAGAATATCAAGCTCAGGAGAGATCAGCGCACTTAGAATACAGAACAAGCTCAGGAGGAGTAGCATGGAGGGATCGGTGTCATAGAGCGGGACAGCGTAAACAAATGGAAAATAGACTAAGGCAGAGAAATATTTGAAGAATTCCAAGTGAGGTGAATAGACGGTCATGATTAGATCGCAACAACAAAGGCAAGAAATGAATGGATAAGATTCATCGCAAGATAATCAGGGTAGAAACCAATCTGAAGTGCCAGCAGCAGCAAGGACCATAGATCTGGGTAGATCAACGGTGACGATCACATTGGTGGAGATCAAAATCGCAAGTCACAAGGTAATTTTTTTAATATGCGATGCGATCGCATATCGCATATCGCATATGATATGAGTTCGCACGGTATGGTAAATTATATGCGATAGCTGATATTGCGATATTGCGATGCAATATTACCATCGCATATCGCAATCAGAGCAGGAGAAAAATCACACAAACACAGTAGTCACAAGAAGTGTGAAGTGCGATAAAGAGATCAGACGCAATGCAAATTGAAACTGAAGCCTAAAAGTTTTCAAGTTCAGAAGTATGTGATTTTCCCTTTGTAAATCGCATAAGAGAGCAAAGGATCTATATAGCAAAGAACGATGGAAATACCGAAATGCGATAAAAATTGGACGCGATATTGTTGAGAGGTAAATAGTAATGTATTTCATGTCCATGCTTAATGTATTATGCATTGTTTGTGAATAAAATAGTGGAAGCAGAGGTCGACTCGGGTAACAAAAGAAAAGGTTGAACATGGCAAGGAAAGGATCGCGTAGTTAAAAGGACCCGATCCCGTGCATAACAGTGTGATGCAATTGCGGCTGTGAGTTAAGAGGGAAGGTCTAAACGCGAAGGCAGTACTCGGGAGTATAACTGACCCAACACAAAGAGAAGAGCATGGAACGACGCAAGTAAGATATGCAAGAGGCGAAATCTGTGTAAAACGTAAAGGCATGGGTCAAGTCAGAAAAAGACGGTTGTGTAGAACAGCTAGAAATATAACAGCAAGTAGAGAAGATAAAGGGATAGCAAGCAGAGAAGACAAAATAAACAGAAAAGAAAGAGGCTGAAAGGGTTGAATTGAAATAGTGTTGTAACTGCTAATGTAAATTCATTAATTATTTTTATTGTATGTGATGCAAAGGCAAGTCTCCTAGGCATAAGAAAAACTCCATGAGTGTTGTAATGATTATTTCTCATGTAATAACTTGAACTGAAGAATGAGGAATCGAATGGGTGGAAGGCATAGGGTCAGGCCTATTCACTTCATATTCCCTATAGAATGCAATCAGTCAGGATTTATCTGTATAAGAGATGTAATATCAGTGGAAAGAAAGAGGTCAGAGAACTACAAGATAGATGAGTGAGGAAGGAGAATGTAAGAGAGCTGCAGGAGGTTAGAGAGTGTAAGAAGAAGGAGTAGCAGATAGATAAACTGTGAAGATTCAAAGATTATATAAGGTAGATATGAAGGAAAGAGGACAACAGTGAAGAAGGAACAAAAAAGAGCGGATATCCAGGTAATCAGCATGTGTTTTCATTGTAGTGTGAGGAAGTTAGTGCTTCCATATCAAGTTGTAGCTTGATAAATGTCCAGTTGTATTTGGATGAGGTAGGAGCCTCCTATAGGTTGTAGCCTGCATAAAATAGATGGGAGTTGGAGCTTCCTTGCAAGTTGTAGCTGGCAGAATTGAGGTAGTGGCCTCCTGTAGGTTGGTGTCTACAAAAATCTGTGGTGAGAGGGAGTTGGAGCTTGCCTTTGCATCACAACAATAATAAGATGTGGTTTTATCCCTTATGGGTTTCCACTTATATCTACTATCTATGTGTATGATGATTATGTGTAGATATTCAATATTTAAATCTACTTAATACTCACTGCTCACTTATTAAGATTTTGTTTTCATTATATAATAATTTGATCATGAATTGGAGGTGTAAATAATTTTAAAAGAAAGTTTTAAAAGTCCATGAATGTGTTAAATTGATTCACCCCCCCTCTCAGTTTAACTAAGGGTTCAACAGTTACTCATGATGAAAATTGACATGAGCATGGACAAGTATAAAGGCAAAGTGGTGCCCCAAGTACAAGTGTTGCAAGTGAAGAAATTCGGTTTTGAGGAGTGGTGAAGTGACCCTTCTTGGAAAAAATGTGTCCGGGTGAAGTATCAAGTCACCAAAAATGAAAGGATACCCATTTGAGAGCTCAGTGAGAGTTTTCCAATGATGTTGATGGTTTGTCAAACCGAGCTATGGTTTGGTCGTAGCTAGTGAAAGAAAAATAGGGGGTTTCTCTTTTAGTAATGCATTTTCCCTCCAATTTGATTCATTTGCAAGTGTAGCTGTGGTAAATCTAGAGAGGAGAAAATGCCCTAAATATTGCGGTGATTTTAGCAGACAAACCGACTATTGGAATCAATATTCGTCAGTTGCAAGTAAGAGGCCTAATCATAATATTTCAATTCAGTGGATTAAAGTTTTAGATTAGGCACCTAAAGCCCAAGAACAAGCTAGGTTGAACTTTTTAGGGTCTCTTCTGCGACCTGGGTAGCAAGTACTGGGCTGAAAACTGCGACCTGTCTCAAGAAATGACCAGAAAAGTGCAACCTCTCAAAGAAAGGGGGTTTCAGTGTTGTTTTTGGCTGAGAGCTAGGATTTTTATGGATGAGGGGCATAGGTGCCCCCCAAGCATGTTATGGTCATGCCAAATGTATTTAGAAAAGAGGAATGTGAACACATTTTTATGATGTGGTTCACCTTTTGTTTACGTTATGGTTATCTTCTGAGAGAAGTATGGATTGATGCCGTTCGAGAAATGGAATGGAGTATTACCAATTTCTTTGTGTATTTCATATATGAAGTAAATGGACTAAATTTATTGGTTCGCATACATGGTGTCACTATCCCAAAGAGTGGATTTGGATATAATGAACTGGTGCTCACCTGGAAAAGACACAGTTTGGTCAACAACAATGTGTAAGGGATTGGGTTGTTGATGTAAGATGATGGAATGATGAAGTGGATCATCACTAGAGTGATCCGAAGTGATATGGAACTCTAGAGGTTCTTCTAAATGGGGAAGAATAATAGTACTAGAGTCGACACTACCATATGAATTAGGAGGGTTGTGGAGAATTTCTTCTCCTCGACTCTCAAATATGGGTGCCCCCTTACCCAAAAATTGGGTGTCAATGTAATGGCCACAAGGTGTATGTGGTTCGAATGCTTAGGTTCGATGTAAGGGGGGATAAATAAAGTTAGGGGTGGTGATTTCTTCCATAATGTCATCATCGCAATAGAATATGGGGTGATTGGTGGAAGAAAGACCACGTGGTGTGGCGAAGCTACCTGACTCATCATCATGAGAAAATAGGTTCGCATGCATTTCATCACGCGGGGGTGAAACGGAAAGAAGATAAGGGATCCACCGATGTTGAGCCCAGGGTGATCGGTGAAGGGAGGTCAAGAAAAATAGAATGGGAAGTCATAGAGGGGTCTTCCATTGTGGATCTCATAGATGATGATAGGTAGAGGATAGTGGCTGAAGACTCCATCATCTTGACATCGGGAGGGGGAATGTCAATGGGAGTAGATGTGTCCTTTGGTTCTGCTGAAGAAAAAATCGCAGATAAGGGAGAGGTGGACTCGTTGCGGTAGCCTTCGAGGCGGGGACAAAGGTGGGTATAGTGGCCATGGAAATCACACAAAACACAAGGATGATTTGTGCGCAAATACTTGAGTTTCGGGACTGAAATGGGTAAAGTGACATAGACCTCTCAGATATCAGATTCTGGAAATGCTTCATTGACCATGGGCTTGAGACAAGGCAACTCAGGACAGGTATGGGTGGTATGACTGACAACATCACATAAAGCACACTGGGTGGTACGCTTTGGACGCTGAGGAGGAGCAGGTGTTCTCAAGGCAGCCTTGTCCTTAGGTGCCTTCTTTAGAGATTTTCCCCCCTCACCTGAGGCTTTCGCAATAGGAGTAGGTTCCTGTTGAGGTGGCTAAGGCACAAAAGCTAAGGTAGGGGTCATGGCGACCGGTTGGACTAGGGTAAAAGCAGTATAAGGTTTGGGCTAGCTAGGTGGGGTAGTAGCTGGGGGATCAATGTACTAGATTGGGATCCCCAAGGTCATGTCAGGAAGAGACAAGGTAGCCATAAAAGGTACTGAAAATACTCCAAGAGGGGGAGCAAGAAACAATATCTGACCAGAGGGGTAGTGGCCAGGTGGGACAACTCCAAGATCGTTAAGGCTAGGGGGAACCATTCTAGGAGGGTAGATAGGATCATGGACGCTAGCTGCAGATGAGGGGCCTTGAGGAGGGGGTCCTGAAGATTGATTTGAAGGAATAGGAACAAGTTGTGGAGGGAGGGGCTGCTGGCTAGTCGAACTAGTCTGCTTGAGGTCAGACTGAGATGATTGTAACATGCAAGCATTTGATGAGTTAGGGTCAGAGAAAGGAGGAGGGAGACCAGGGAATGAACCAAGCCAAGAGGAATCTTTATAGACTTTGGGTGAGACATTGGTCAAAGGTTCGACTATTTGTTTATTGGCCACCGAAGAGATGATGGACTCAGGGGAGGTTTGAGACTTGGGTTCGTAATATGTCAACTGGTTTATGGTGACGATATTTCCATTGTGGGGAAAGCACATCTTACGGTGAACCATAGATGGGATAGTAGACATCACATAAGTGTAGCTACGACCCTATAGAATATTGTATTCTAAGGGGGCATCAATGAATTCTATGTCAACACAAACAATCTTGCCCGCAAGAGTAATGGGACAATTGCGGAACATGCCAAGGGGCTGGGAAGAGTGGCCATCGTACACTTGGAGGGTGATAGTGGAAGGGGCTAACTCAGGAGATTCGAGTTGCTTCCAGACAAAATTGGACATCACATAGGTGGATGCCCCCTTGTCAATGATATGATGGGAGACATTGGCATTTCAGATCTTGACAGGGATTTGGAAGGCGATAAAGTAGGAAGGGGGGGATGTTCTGACCGGTCAAGATCGAAGACAATCAAAAAATCATATGAAGGATCCACAGTGCCCATGGTAGTTAGTAGATATTTTCATTGTGAAGGGAATGATTGGAGGACTTCCAGGGTTTAAATGGTAGCAGGGGATTGCGCCAAGTCATGTACTATATTGTAGGAGTGGGAAAATTCACTAGAAGCAGTGTTTCGGCGTAATGTTCCCTTAGGGATCTTGGTATGAACCTCTACCTTAGGCTGAGGGATAAATAAAGGACCATTGGGTGACGAAAGAGGCTCTGTGGGACCTAAAGAAGGGGGATCGGAAGCAGACATAGAGGGGGCCTTGGTGTACTGACAAGACCGAGTTTGAAGGTTGAGGTCAATGGTAATGGGTTGGTCAGAGTTCATCATGAGGATCTGGTAATCAGAGGTACGAGATTGAGGAGGTTGAGTGGCCACCTAAATTTCAAGGGGTTGGGTAGCCATGAATCCTTGCTGGGGGAAATGATTAGTAAACACAGCTGGTTGGGTAGGGGCAGCATTAGGAGGAATTGAAGGGGATGCTTGCTGTCCTCGGGATGCTGCTTGAGCTTCCCACATCTGACGCATCTGAGTTAAAAGAGGAAAATCGTGGGTGCAGTGACCATAGACATCGCAACAAGAATAAGGTTTGTTTCTTGCAAACAAGCCTGTTCTGGTTGGGCTGAGTGCCCTGTTGCTGGGTTTCGGTGTTAGGTTCACTCCCTTGGGGATTTTTTCCTGGATTACCTAGGGCAGATTGGTTTTGGTTTCCTTTCCTCTTCTTTTTGGAAGTAGGAGGATTAGTCACACCCTACTGTGCATACACTTGACCCTGAGGGGGTGGTGGCTAATGTTGTGAGGGTTGAGAAGGAAAGGGAGGCTAAGGTGATAATGCTGGAGGATCTGGAGCACTAGGCTGCAAATACGAATAAGATGGAGGTTGGGAAACATTGGGGTAAACAGGTTGAGAAAAAGGAGGAGGCATTTCATATCCTAGATACATGCTACCAGGAGGGGGAAAAGTGTTGGAGGAGTTGGCCCCTCCTTGAGGGAAACCATAACCCATGGGAGGATGAGTGTATGGATGAGAAAGGGCTCCAAAGATACCTTGGGTAGCATGGGATTCCCCAGGTGCATTGGCACCACCGGGACTAGGGAGATTAGGTAAGACGGTATAAACATAACTAGACCATGCATATATCAAGTCATACTTTAATGCAATCTAGAGGGCAGCTTCCTCGGTCTGAAGGAAGTGAGATGCGAAATATTTTCCAATAGTAGGAAAAAGGGATTTGAGAAACGAGTCCATGTAGACATGGTCTTTGGAGGTAAGGGCTCATCATAGGCTCCTTTTTCTTTGCCATTCTTGAACATGATCAGATAGGTAGGTCGCAGACGATTGATAGAAAGAGGTCAAGAGTTCGATACCAGTGTGATAGCAAAGGGGGAGCTGGAAGTAAGATAGAAAAGCCTAGGCAAGAGTCGAAAAATTAGTATGAGAGGCAGAGGCCTAGTCGACATATCACTTGGAAGCTTATCCATTAAGCATAAGTTGGAATAACAGAAGACAAACAAAGTCATCGGTGATGGAATTAGACAAACACCACATGTGGAATGAACAAACATGGTTGGTAGGATCCTCTCCAGCAATTCCTTCAAACATGGGGATGCTTGAAGGGAGCCAACCAGGATCATGGTGTATGGGGTCATTAATCAAATGGCTAAAATCAGGAAGACTGAGGCTTGCCATATAAGGGAGCAAGGGAGTAGCCAGGATAGTTCCTGTTGCAACCCCACTAGTAGTATTCCTAGCATTAGGGCCAGGCTACCACTAGAATTAGGTCTTGAACCAGACATGGTGAAGGTGACAGGAGGAGAGTCGGGGATAGAACGAGAAGGGGAACCTGATGAACCATAAGTAGAGTCATAATGGGGATTCGGTGGAGGATGAACTCGAACCCTACGCGGAGGAGTAAGTCTTCCTACTGGAAACTGAGGATGAAGGTCGAGGAGTCTTCAGGATAAATGCCTTAGGGGTGCAATGATGGAAAATAGACATGGATCATAGAAGGAAAAGAGACCAACAATGGGAATGAGGTGTATGATATAATAATTACAATGTCGAAACAAGGGCAGGGAGGTGCATGATCAAATGATTACAATGTAATAGTCTTGGCCTGGTGGTATAAACCATGCATTCTTCACTTAGGGTGTGCGTGTATGTGATAAGTGTGTTAATTTTAATTAAGCATAGATGTGTGTAGAGAAAAAATAAAAAATATGTTGTATAACTGTAAATAAATCTGAAAATGACAATGAAGTAAAATGAATATGACAAAAAATAAATAGCTAAAGATGCATCAGTTTAAACCCAAGGAGGAGGGCTTCCCAACAACTACTCTATGGGTGGGATAAATCTAGTCAAAACACACAAAATGGCCGATGGATCTAAAGTGGAGAGGGAAAAGGATCTAAAGGTCAGATATGCTGAAAATAGGTGCAAAAACCAACAAAAAACCAGAGGGAAAAGTGTTGTGAAAAAGGTGGCGAAAGGCTAAAACCAGGAGGGAAACGGAGGGGACCCTCAAGGAGAACCAAACAAAACTGAAATGAGGTGTTTTGGATGGATGAATAACCAATCTAAAATGGATCTAAAAGCACAAGTTCAGATCTAAAAAATGGTTGAACACACTGAAATCTCGGGAGACCTGTTTCAGTTAAACTCCTCCTAAAAAGGTGGAAGCGTACTGAAGCCCTAAGGGGCTTGGTTCCTACTTCAACGAGTAAAAAAAACATGTAAAGGTCCAAGAAAGGTGGAGCGGGAGGTTAGAAAACCTTGAACAATAGCCTAGACAAACCCAAAAAAATCACAGAAAAACTACTGCAAAAAGTACAGGTCACAAGTTTTGACCTGTTTTCAGCAGAGGTCGCAGGTTTCAAGTTTTTTTCTGCATCCTGAAGGTTGAGGTCATAGGTTTTGGCCCAAAAAGTGCAACCTGTACTTCCGTCCATCTTGGGAGCAGGTTTCAGAAAAAAGTGTCGTCTCAGCTGCGGTTGATACCTATCATATACGCAATAGGCCCAAAAACACACAAAAGTTAGAATTTTTATTATTTTAGGGTTTTAATGGTTAACAACAACATCAAGAAAAGAAAAATAAGAATCTGAAGAAAATCCCTAGGATTTGAAGGATCTAGTCATGCAGGGATCTAAAAAACGACAGTGGTCGTAATTATAAACCCTTGTGGAGTCTCCAGTTGTTAGTGTGAATTCTAATTGCAAGCGTACGAAAAAATCTCACTTTAGCTGTGCATAACAAACAACCCTAACATTAAACATGGTTGTCAATTTCCTTAGATCTACAGTTACTGATCAGAAAAAATGCTACAGAAATCCAGATCTATGCAGTTAAAGACAGTAAACAACAAATCAAAGCAAGACTTTCTCCATGCATCTAATGAACAAGACAAGAATGTTTTTAAATAATTTTTGTATTTATGACACCTGCGAAGGGAACTTAGAAAGATGTTACCAGTCCCCCTCAATGGGATGGGTTCTTGTATGTCCTCAGCACTTCATGTTACACCATTTTTTTGGTTATCTAACCTACTGTTATTAGATGGACCCAGGTACACCATGTAAGACCGATTTTACCCTAAGTAAAATTGCGTTCACTATGAAAGATAACTTAGTAAATCACCTTTATTAAGATGTTTATGGTCTAAACATGAAATCCCATGAGGAAATATTAAATAAATCTACATTTGTTTGATTTTACTCAGGGAATAATTAGTTAAAAAACAGTTTAATTAATATTCCTCATTATATTTAACCCAAAACAGGGAAATTAATTAGATAAATCATTATTTATCTTATTATTTCCTAAGAATAATTATTTAAACCTTATTTAAATAAAATTCTTTGTTGAATATGACTAAATCACCCTTAGATAATTAAATAAATCATTATTTATTTGATTATTACTCAACCACATCCTTAAAATGATAAATAAATCATTTATTTATTTATTATTTACAAATAAATGGATTTGACCCAAGTCAAATTCCTTTTCCCTCCAACAAATATAATAAAATATTCCATAAAAGTTGGATCTTGATTTGGTTAATAATATTTTTATTATACACCAATATCTAGACTAACTCAATATTTTGTTATAAATAGAAGGGTTTTCTCATTCATTTACCACCTTTTTTTGCCTAAGATCACTCTGGATCTATACTTTTGGTCTAACTTTGATCCACCATCATTGTCATATTTTTCCATCCTTTTTCTTGTGAGCTCCCTTTGAGTTCCTTTTTGTTTGGGTTTTCTACACCATCAAGAGAGAGGAATTTTAGATCTGAAGTGTTGAGGACTTACAAGAACCCATCCCATTGAGGAGAACTAGTGACATCCTTCTATGATTTCCTCCCAGGTGCCCTTAATATAAAATTCATTCAACATATTCTTGTCTTGTCTATTGGATGCATCGAGTAAATCTTGTTTTATTTACTGCTTAATGTATTTTGATGCATAGATCTGGATTTTTGCAGCATTTATCTTGATCAACTAATTACAGATCTGAAGATGTTGGCAGCCATCTTTGTTGTTAAGACTATTTGTTATGCGCAGCTAAAGTGGTTTTTTTTTTCACGCTTGGAATTAAGATTCATACTAACAACTGGTGACTCCACACAGGTTTACGATTATGACCGATGTCATTTCTCTGATCCTTGCATATCCAGCTACTTCAAACCCTAGGATTTCTCTTCAGCCTCTTGTTTTTTCTTTTCTTGATGTTGTTTTTAACCTATAAAACCTAAAAACGATAAAAATTCTAACTTCTATGTGTTTTCGGACCTCTTGTGTAGGTGACAGACATAAGCCGTAGTTGAGACGACATTTTTTTTTTTCTGAAATCTGTCGCCGAAAGTGTCAGAAGTGCAGGTCACACGTTTTTGCCCAAAACCTGCGACCTGAAGCTTCAGGAAGCAGGAATCAGCCCAAAAACTGCGACCTTTGCTAAAAACAGGTCAAGAAATGCGACCTGGGTTTTTTGCAAGAGTTTTTCTGAAAAAAATTTCGGTTTGTCTGGGCCTCTTTTTAGGGTTGTTTGACCTCCATCTCCGCCCGTTTTGGACCTGTAATTGTTCTGTTTTACTCAAATAAGCGAGAACCTAGCCCCCTAGGGCTTCACTACCCTCCACACTTTGTGGAAGAGTTTTCGCTGTTGCAAGTTGTCTGAAATTTTCAGAGCGTTCAGCCATTTTTTAGATCTGATACCTCACCTTCAGATCCACTTCAGATCGGCTTGTTATCCATCCAAATCACCTCATTTAGCTTTGTTTGGATTTTCCTCTAGGGTTCACTCAGTTTCCCTCCAGGAGATAGCCTTTCGCCACCTCATTTACAACAATTTTTCCTCTGATTTGTTGTTGTTTTCTGCACCACTTTCCAGCAGATTTTGACCTCTAGATCCCTGTCCCTCCCAACCTTAGATCTATTGGCTATTTTGGTGTGTTTTGACTAGTTTTTTCTCGCCTACAGACTACTTGTTGAGAGGCCCGCCTCCTTGGGTTTAGATTATTGCATTATTAACTTTTTATTTACTATTATTTTTGTTTCATATACTGTTATTTGCAGGTTTATTTTTAGTTACACAGCACACTTTTTATTTTTCTCTGCAAACATCTGGGTTTAAAAATTAAAATTTACACACACACCCTAAGTGAAAAAGGGCTTGGTCAACACTGCCAAGCAAAGACTCTAAAACATTGAAATCAATTGATCCTGCACCTCTCTGCCCTTGTTTCGACATTGTAATCAGTTGATCCTGCACCTCCTTGCCCTCGTCGGTCTCTTTTTCCCTTGTGTCATGTTTGTGTCGTCATCATTGCGCCACCAAGGCGTTTATCCCAGAGACTTCTTGGCCTTCATCCTGAGTTTCTGGGAGGAAGACTTACTCCTCTGCATAGGATTCGAGTTAGTCCTCCCGCGAGTCTGCACTCCGACTCTTCTTCTGGTTCATTGGGTTCTCCTTCTCGTTTCACCTTCAGTCCTCCCCCTATCACCTTCACCATGTCTGGTGCAGGACCTAATGCTGGTGGTAACCCAGGACCTCATGCTGGGAATACCACTAGTGGGATCGCAACGGACACTACCCCGACTGCGCCCTTGCTCCCCTTCATGGTAGGCCTCAGCGTCCTCGATTTTGACCAGTTGATAAATGACCCTATACACCATGATGCTAGTTGTCCTATTATGCCAACTAAGCTCCCTTCAGACATCCCCAAGTTTGAAGGCCTTGCTGGAGAAGATCGTAAAAATCATGTTCGATCTTTCCACCTGTGGTGTTCGTCTAACTCCATTACCGATGACTCTATCTATCTTCGGTTGTTCCAACATACGCTTACATGTGAAGCTTCTAAGTGATATGTTGATCAAGCCCCTTCCTCTCATACCAACTTTGTGACTCTTGCATGGGAATTTATGTATTACTTCCAGCTTCCCCTTCGTTATGACACTGGTACCAAACTCTTGACTTCTTTCTGTCAATCGTCTGCGACCCACCTATCCAACCATGTCCAGGAATGGTGGAGAAGAAAGAGCCTATGTAAAGCCCCTACCTTTGAAGACCGTGTCTACATGGGTTGGTTCCTTAGATCTCTCTTGCCACCTATCGGGAAAGATGTCGCATCGCACTTTCCTCAAACTGAGGAAGCTGCTCTCCAAATTGCATTAAAATATGACCTGATCTACGCTCATTCGGATTATGTTTATACTGTTCTACTTGATCTTCCCAGAACTGGTGGTGCAAACACACCGGGGGCATCTCACACCACTAATAGTATCGTTGGAGCTCTCTCGAATCCATATGCTCAACCTCCCATGGGCTATGGCTTTCCTCAGGGGGGGGGCAACACCTCCTGCACTTTTCCTCCTCCCAGTAGCACATATCCAGGATACGGCATGCCTACTCCTTTTTCCCAACCTCCTGTTTACCACACTATTACCAAACCTCCTTATTATCTTTATCCACAGCCTGGTGCTCTAGCACCTCCAGCATTAGCACCTCCTCCTCCCTTCCCTTCTCAACCCCTGCAACGGCAACCACCGCCCCCTCAGGGGCATGTGTATGCACAGCAAGGCACGACTAATCCTCCTACCTCAAAAAATAAGAGGAAAGTCACTCAAAATCAAGTTGCCTCGGGTAATCCCAAACCTAATCAAGGTAATTATCCTAACACTACGAAATAGCAACAGGGCACTCAACCAAAGAAGGATATGCATGTTCATACAAACAAGCCCTGTTCTTGTTGTGATGTTTATGGTAATTACACACATGATTGTCCTCTTTTACCACATATGCGACAGTTTTAGGAGTCTCAAGTAACATTGCGAGGACAACAAGCCTCCCCTTCCTTTCCTCCCAGTACTGTGCCTAGTCAACCAGTTGTGCTTACTAATCCTTTCCCTCAGCAAGGATTTGTGGCTACCCAACCACCTGAAGGTCAGGTGGGCACTCAACCTCTTCCATCGGGTACCTCCGATTACCAGATTCTCATGATGAACTCTGATCAACCTCTTACCATAGACATCAATCTTAAAATTCAGCCCCATCAGTACAACAAGCCTCCTGCTACGTCTGTCCCTGAGCTGCCTCCTTCAGTCTCTACATAGCCTCTTTTGACACCTAATGGTCCCTTGTAGATCCCTTAGCCTAAGGCGGAGGTTCATACCAAGATCCCTAAGGGACTACTATGCCGAAATTTTGCTTCTGGAAAAGCTGCCCATTCGTATAGCATAGTAGATGATTTGGCACAATCCCCTGCAGCCATTTCAACGCTGGAACTCCTCCAGTCATGCCATTCAAAACGAAAATCTCTACTATCTACCATGGGTGTTGTAGATCCTTGCGGCGATTGATTGATTGTCTTTGATGTTGACTGGTCAGAACATCCTCCTCTCGTTGCTTCCGTTGCCTTCCAAATCCCAGTCAAGATCCAGAACGCCAACGTTTCTTGGTGCGTCATTAATGAGGGGGAATCCACCTATGTGATGTCCGCTTCGGTTTGGAAGAAACTTGGATCACTTGAGTTGGCTCCTTCAATGATCACTCTCCAATCATGGGATGGCCACGGCTCCCAGCCCATTGGCTTATTCCGAAATTGTCCTATTACTCTTGCGAGCAAGACTGTTTGCGTTGACGTAGAAGTCATAGATGCCCCCTTATATTACAACATTATATTGGGTCATAGCTACTCTTATGCGATGTATGATGTCCCTTCCATGGTCCACCACGAGATTTCCTTCCCTCATAATGGAAAGATATTCACCATTGACCAGTTGAAATTTTACAAACCGAAGTCTCAGACCTCCCCCGAGTCCATCATATCTTCGGTGGCCAATAAGAAAATCGTCGATCCTTTGACCAGTTTCTCACTCAGAGTCTACAAAGATTCCTCATTGCTTGGTACATTCCTAGGTCTTCCTCCTCCTGTCTCTGATCCCAGCTCATCAAATGTTTACATGATGCAATTGTCTCGGGCTGCCCTCAAGTGGCCTGCCTTGGCTAGGCAGAAGCCTCCTCACCCTCCGCAGCCTACTCCTAGCCCTTCGATTCAGCCTTCTAGACCTCCTCCTCTTGGCCCTTCAACTGGTATTCTTGAGCCTCTTTATCCTCCTGGAATGGTTCCTCCAGGCCTTAACCATTTAGGAGTCGTCCCTCCTGGCCATTACCCCTCCGGTCATATACCGTTCCTAGATCCCCCACTAGGAGTGTATACGACACCTGTCATGGCCACCCTCTCTCTTCCTAACTTGACCCTTGGGATTCCCGTCTGGTACCTTGATCCTCCAACCGCTACCCCGCTTGTTCAACCCAAACCTTATCTTGTTTTGACCCTGGTTCAACCGGTCCCCATGACTTCTGCCGTTGCAACAGTGCCTCAACCACCTCAACAGGAACCCCCTCCTGTTGCAACTGCTTCGGGTAAGAAGGGAAAAGCTCACAAGAGGGCCTCCAAGGACAAGGCTACCTCGACGGACCCTGCACCTCCCCCGCCCTCAAAGCCCTGTGCTTTGTGTGATGTAGTCAGCCATGCCACCAATAACTGTCTTGAACTGCCCCGTATCAAGCCCATGGCTAAATTTAAAATCCCTAAGTCTATGGTCCCTGAAGCCTTTATTTCTTCTTCGAATGTAGCCAAGAACCATAAAATATTCACACCAACCAACCTTGCACTTTGTGTGATATCCATGGCCATTACTCCCACCATTGTCCCCACCTTACGCATTATCGCACCTCTTTAGAGGTAATTCGGGAGTACGAGATTGAACAAAACCAATCCGCCTCTCTTGTAATTGCGTAGTATGCTGCAGGCTAGACTGAGGATTTACCCACTCCCATTGACATTCCCCATCCTGATGTCGAGATGACGGAGCCTGCGACCACCATCCTCTACCTATCATCATCCATGAGACCCTCAGTGGAAGCTCCCTCTACATCTTCCCCTGTTGTTTCGCTTAACCTCCCTTCAGCGACCACCTTGGGCTCAACATCAGTAGATCCCTTATCTGCTTGTTATTACGTCATCCCCCATGATGATGCACATGTGAACCTTTCTTCTCACGATGATGAGTCAGGCAGCTTCGCAAAATCATGTGGTATACCTTCCTCTAGTCACTCCATCTTCTATTTTGATGATGACATCATGGAAGCCATGCCCACCCATGACTTCATCTTTCCCGCCCATAAATAGGATGGAACCATCCGTTCCCATGGTGACTTTCACGACCTCAGCACAAGCTATACCTCCGGTATCTCCCACACTCCACCTCACCATCGACGTGTGAGTAGTAGACATCCTACCCAGATCACTCCCTCCCGCGGAGTGCGTTCAATTTCTACTTTGTGCTCAGGTTGCCAGCATTGTTCATCATCCTCCCATTTATTGTCTTGTGGCACCTTTTAGATGGACCTCTCGTCCACACCTTATATCGGTTTTGTTGATGGTGCAAGTCGCTACTCGAGGAATCTAGCCTTGGCAAATTGGGCCATCTTTACCCCCTTGCACTCCCTTGTTCTCTTGAACGGTGTATGCATTGGTACCGCTACCAATAATCAAGCCGAATATGATGCAGTGTGAGGTTTATTAGCCGATGCCCTTTCACATTGCATCCTCCACCTTCATGTTCGTTTAGATTCCCTGCTTCTTGTCATGCAATTGAATGGTGTCTATCGTGTGAATAATCCTATCCTTTTTAGAATATATTTACGAGTGAATATTTTGATGCATGAATTTGAAATCATTACATTCATTTATATACTTAGAGAAAAAAATCACTATGTAGATAGCATTTCAAACCATATTCTATATTGGTATTTAGCACACACATTTAACACAAGACAATAACATAAAAATATCAAACTGATGCATGTCCATAATATGTGTCGTATAAAATGTTTTAGAGTCCACCAACTCTGATACATATGACATGCCCATAACATGTTACAAAAAACTCAAAATTGGGGGCACCACCTTCCCCTACACACTAATCACTATCTGGAGGATCCCGAGCCAATGGCCTTGCTCCCGCAGCTTGTAGATCATGCATCCCATGGCCATGCGCCACATGACCCCTCGCCACTCTGAGGGTAGACCAATACATGGCTCGATGTACTAGTCCTATAAGTCTTGCTAGCCGCGCTCTGAAACACCGGTGAGAAGCCTCTCACATCTACGATGGATGTCCTCCAGGAGGGTTGCTACATCCTCATTTTGTTGCGCCCTCGATCCACTAGGTCCTGGAGCTCCTGATACTGCAAGCCGCCTCATATACCCGATCGGTTTTACCGGTGCTATATCTTCATATCAAAAGTAGAAGAATTAGTACCATATACAATATTCTGAACTTTACAATTCACATAAAAATATTAGCAATTTTTCACTTACCATCGGGCCCCCATACTTGACCAGGAGGCAATGACAAATCCAGGTCCCCAAAATAGCTCATCCCACTATAGGGATAGTCGTCTATGTACAATGGCATCTGATCCCAATGCGCAAAGAACTCGGGTCGAAACACCCGTCCGACTGCCCCACCTCCTCCTCTATGCAGTAGTTTCCCCCACCGGTGCATCTTGGGCTCTCTCGGGCCCCCATCCTGGAGCTGTATATGAGGTCGAAGTGTAGGGATCTTCTCAAAGAAGAGTGAGCACAAAACTGTACCATATGCACAGTCATGGTTCACTTTTCGCTTGCATAGTGACAACTATCGTTTCAACAATGACAACATCATCTAGGCCCATCCATAGTAGGTCCCACCCAACACACTCTCCACAAGCATCATCCTCCCTCCGGTGATGTGATGGAATGCCCAGTTGCCCAAGATCCGCAACACTACTGCAGCCACAACACGAGTCTCTAACCTCTCTAGATCCCTGATAGGTATCTGAGTCCCCTTAACTTGGAGACCTGATCAACAATGGTTCTTTACAAACTCCATGATCTTCCGCCCTCGTGGTAACACTAGCTGCATATTCCCCACCATCCCAAGTGGTGGAAGACCAGTCAGGAAATATATATCCTGGACCGTTAACTCAATCCGGTGCCCCTACACTATAAAGACCTCATGGTCCGGATCCCAATATTTGACAATTTGGGCCAATAAGGGCTCTCCAGCTCTCATTAGAGGGTTCTCCACAAAATTCAGAACCCAAAACCTAGCCAATGCACTGCGGACACCCTGATCCTCCTGGATCTCTGACCGTAATGCACCCAGGTCCCTCTCTCTCCATTTGATCCATAATTCTGCCATATCTACAAAAAACCACCATATTTTTCAGTGTGCAGATAGGAAATACTATATCTCCACATAAAACCCCAGTGCTCAGACAAAAAACAGCACAGAAAAACCCCTCCGTGACAGGTCGCACTTTTCAGGCCCAAATCTGGGACAGGTCGCTGTTTTCTGCCCAAAACCTGCTACCCAGGTCACACTTTTTGCCCCAAAAAGTGCGACCCGACCGTGAAGAGGAGTAAGGATCTGTTTCTAAGCCCCGGGGACCTAAACTAAACTTTCAAACCATTGAAATGAAAGAGTAGGGTTAGGCCTCTTACCTACAACTGATGGATCTCGATTCTAACAGTCGGTTTGTCCGCTACGATCGCCGCAAGATTTAGGGCCTTCTCTCCTCTCTATATTCACCACAGATCCACATGAAAATGAGTGAATTTGGAGGGAAAATGCCTTATTAAAAGAGAAACCCCGATTTTTCTTTCACCTGCTGCGGCCAAACCGTAGCTCAGTTTTCCAAACCGTCTATACCGTTGGAAAGATCTCACCGAGCCCTCAAATGGGTATCTGTTAGTTTTTCGTGATTTGATACTTCACCGGGACACATTTTGTCCAAGAAGGGTCACTTCACCACTCCTCAAAATCGAATTTCTTCACCTGCAACACTTGTACTTGGGGGCACCCCTTTGCCTTCATACTTGTCCATGCTTGTGTCAATCTTCGTCATGAGTAACCATCATGTACTCATGTTTTTATGGTCCCCATTAGACCTTTTATGTGTGGTAGCACCATCGAGTCACCCTTGTTTAGAGCATCCGAGTTGAGTCATCATTGCATTCATGAAGTCTATCCTGAGTCCCTTTGTATCCCGCTATAGTCCTCCATCCTTCATTTCTTGGTCCCTCTCTCATGTCGCACATTATGGCCCTTAGTCCCACTGTCCCCTATCCCTCATGATATTGTGTCAGTCGTTGCCAAGTCATCCATGCCCTTTATGCTCTAACAAGGGTATTTGTCCGTCCACTACTCAATACCCCCCATTTCATCATCATCCCTGGTATCAGTCTGTCAGTCTCTCTACTATTTTCTCTCATGCCTTAGTTGAGGATCCTTTATTGCCTCACCTATGGCAGACCTCCTTCTGTCGACATTAGCTCATTCATTCCAGAAGACAGGTCTAGAGGGCGGTGTACCTTGGTTCTAGCTTCCACTCTTGTTCAGTGCCTTGGATCAGGAAAAGGGACCCCTTATTTCCCTTTGACTTGATTGTTTCTCAGCTCCAGCTCCTTTCAGCATGATCGAGATCTGTATAATTGATGGTCCATTGATGCAGCAAATTATATCAGTGATCCCGAGTGTGTGTGAGATGTTTCAGCTCTCATGAGGGGGTGGCCCTACAGGTAGCCCCCCACATGCCCGGATGACCTCTCCATTACAGCCTTTTGATGTAGCTCCATAGATTTGATGATGTCGGCCTCAGCCACTTGTAGCGCCTTTTTTGATTGCATGTATAGATCAGATTTTCAGAGCCCTTTCCTATTTATAGGGGCATCTAGGTTGTATTTATATCTCATGTACTCATATATTATTGTATAAGTCCTGGCTATTATCCTAGGCACAATATGTATGTGGAATTCATTATCATGTTTTTTATCTCGCTCATGTTTATGCCAACATGTACTATATTGTCCAGTCCTTTTGTTTACTGGACACCTTATTCTTTGTATTTTGTCTCGGTGGGCATAGGTATGCCTGCCTCGCCGCTTATAGCATAGGTACTCACTCATAAAAGAGACTTGTCGCACCTGTAAGTCTCACCTCCTCAGGGTCTAGCCCTTTCAGCACTTTTTTCTACCTTATACATCTCTCTCTCTGACTTCCCCTTCGGTGTCTAGTGACTGAGTTCTTACAACGTACTTCAGTCATACGATTAGCTCCTAATGCTCGCACGCTGGGGGGAAATCTGTTACACCATTTTTTTGGCCATCTAACCTATTATTATTAGATGGACCCAGGTACACCATGTAAGACCAATTTTACCCTAAGTAAAATTGCATTCACTATGAAAAATAACTTAATAAATCACCTTTATTAAGTTGTTTATGGTCTAAACAGGAAACCCCATGAGGAAATATTAAATAAATCTACATTTGTTTGATTTTCCTCAAGGAATAATTAGTTAAATAGCAGTTTAATTAATATTCCTGGTTATAGTTAACCCAAAACAGGGAAATTAATTAGATAAATCATTATTTATCTTATTATTTCCTAAGAATAATTATTTAAACCTTATTTAAATAATATTCTTTGTTGAATATGACTAACACACCCTTAAATAATTAAATAAACCATTATTTATTTGATTATTACTCAACCACATCCTTAAAATGATAAATAAATCATTTACTTATTTATTATTTACAAATAAAAAGATTTGACCCAAGTCAAATTCCTTTTCCCTCCAACAAATATAATAAAATATTCCATAAAATTTGAATCTTGATTTGGTTAATAATATTTTTACTATACACCAATATCTAGACTAACTCAATATTTTGTTATATATAGAAGGGTTTTCCCATTCATTTACCACGTTTTGTTGCCTAAGATCACTATGGATCTATACTTTTGGTCTGACTTTGATCCACCATCATTGTCATATTTTTCCATCCTTTTTCTTGTGAGCTCCCTTTGAGTTCCTTTTTTGTCTGGGTTTTCTACACCATCAATAGAGAGGAATTTTAGATCTGAAGTGCTGAGGACTTACAAGAACCCATCCCATTGAGGAGAACTAGTAACATCCTTCTATGTTTTCCTCCCAGGTGCCCTTAATATAAAATTCATTCAACATATTCTTGTCTTGTCTATTTGATGCATGGAGTAAATCTTGTTTTATTTACTTTTTAATGTCTTTTGATGCATAGATCTAGATTTTTGCAACATTTATCTTGATCGACTAATTACATATCTAAAGATATTGGTAGCCATCTTTGCTGCTAGGGTTGTTTGTTATGCGCAGCTAAAGTGGTCTTTTTTCGCACGCTTGGAGTTAAGATTCATACTAACACTTTAGATCTAAGATCTCTCTCTCTTGATGGCGTAGAAAACATAGACAAAAATGAAACTGAAGGGGAGCTCACGAGCAAAAAAGTTAGGAAAATATCACAATGATGGAGGATCAAAGTCAAATCAAAAGTATAGATCCAGAGCGATCTTTAGGCAACAAAATGTAGTGAATGAATGGAAAAACCCTTTTATTTATAACAAAATAGTGAGTTAGTCTAGATATTGGTGCATAACTAAAATATTATTAACCAAATCTAGATCCAACTTTGATGGAAAATTTTATTATTTTTGATGGAGGGAAAAAGAATTTGAATTTGGTCAAATCCTTTTATTTGTAAATAATAAATAAATAAATGATTTATTTATTATTTTAAGAATATGGTTGGGTAATAATTAAATAAATAATGATTTATTCAATTATTTAATCAAATTTAACAAGGAATATTATTTAAATAATGTTTAAAATAATTATTCCTAGAAAATAATAAGATAAATAGTGATTTATCTAATTAATTTTCTTGTTTTGGGCTAAATATGACCAGGAATATTAATTAAATTATGGTTTAATTAATTAGCCCTTGAGGAAAATCAAACAAATCAGGATTTATTCAATTATTCCTCATTGGGTTTCATGTTGAGACCATGAACAACTAAATAAATTATGGATTACTAAGTTATTTTTCATAGTGAAAGTAATTTTACTAGGGTAAAATTGGTCTTACATGGTGTACTTTGGTCCATATAATAGTAATAGTTTAGATGACCAAAAATTGGTGTAACATAGATTATTACAACCATGAAATAAAGAGGACATGCTCCTACCTTTCAATAGATGTGTCTGATGTAGTCCTTTGCCTTTCGTTCCAAAGTAGTTCTTCAAAAATGAAAATAACTTGTAATCATAGACAAGACAAATGATCAAAGCACCCGCAGAATATAATAATCGTAAATACTAATCTAACTTAGTGATCAAGGAATCTAAGTATTGACATCATTCCCATGAATTAAAAAACAAGACAATGAGAAAAAGAGATCCATATGTATTATCATAAATTAGAAACAACAATCTTACAACCAGATTCCTTGATGTTGTACAAATTTCTCTCGTGTATCTGAGAAATCATTTTCCTTCAGTCTAATAAGCCTTCTTCTCTAGAATGACCTGCATGAAGTCATGGGCACAAATATGTGATCTCCAATTTGTCAACAACAATTCACAAGCATAGAAACTATGAACTCTATGAATTCTCTCTAGCTTAGAAACTATACAAATCAGTCTCTATTCACATTGGTATCTAGGTATCTTCCCTTCAACCTGAAACTTGAACTCAATTTATAGAGAGATTGAGGTCGTTTCAGATCCATTAAGAGAGGGATGGATTCCCATGAAGGGATTTGAGTTCCTTGGACCAAGAGATAATCTCCATGAGTGGAGGGATATATCTCGAATTGGCGTAACTCTAGAGGCTTCCAGTTGGGAGAATATTCGACCAACTAGGCTTCTAGAAGTTACTTTTTATTTTTACTTGCTTTTCACGAGGGTGCGCAGGCTTTAGTGGTGAACAGAACAGTGATCGCCGCGTCTAGTGGAAGAAGCATCAACGCATGCGGAGGAAAAGGATATAAAATCCACACAGGTAATCTTTTAAGGGTTTTATAGAGCTTTTCTCCAATTTCCAAGACTTGATTCAAGAACATGGGTGTTTTTTTACCTCTAAGGGAACATGATATGGATGGTGATAGACCCATATGAACAGTCAAATTAATGGTGACAAAATAAAGTGTAACACAAATCTTCCTTGGGAAAGAACGACAAGGATCAGATCTGATTGTTGATGGTGAACAAGGGTCAGACACAAAGAAGGTTGTGCATCATTCACCTTGCGACTCCAATGTCGAAGAATCCAAAGGTTCAGAATTTTCATGGCAACTCCACTTTTCAAGAACCGGTAGTCTGAATAACTTCTTGGTGACCCAATTATTTTCAAGATGGATTCAACTGCTCGAAGGTATGCTCCTATGAATCAAGCTCATATTCCTGGTTTTTAGAATTGTATTCCTTGTATCAATTGGAAAACAAGACTGCCAAATTTTACAGATTAGGATGGAGAAGATGCTAGTTTACATTTGGTCAAATTTCATTTTCAAATTCACATACTAATGATTGAGTTTACTGAAGATTTTTTGATGAAGATGTTCATGGCTAACTTGGAGGAAAAATGAAGATCATGGTATTAGAGTCTACCATCTACCTATTTATATTCTCTAAATGACTTTCATACAGTTTCTTTCAAGATTATCAAAGATCTAATTATTCCTTGTCGATGATTGATAGTTGTTGCAAGATTTATGAAAATATCATCGAGTTTCTTGAAAATTTGTATGGGGATGAAGAGTGTCTAAATGATGAGATCATAGAATCCCTTTATGATTTTTCCTCCTAAGAAGAATCAATAGCTTCCTCCTTGGATGAGAAAAAATGGGACCAAAAAACATAAATGCCTATTCCCGATCTTGAAAATGAAAATCATTAAGCCAATGTTAACTATTTTAAAACTCAAGTTTCTCCTCTGTCTAAAGATGAAATAGATCAGAGCTTGAAAATTCATGTTACAGCCCAAGCTAATGTAAGTTTGCAGTGTTCACATAGTCAAGAATGTGTTAGTGAAAATTCTTCCATTTTTTAAAATGAAAATTTGGGTTTAAATGATAAGGGTGATGAGACTAATGATACTATATAGGAATTTGTTGTGAGTAAGCCAATTTGTGATGATAATTTCCTGCAAGGAGATCAACTAACAAAGACCGTTGTCTTTCATGAAGAGGATAGGGTTGTCCTGTTTGACGATATTGAAGAATTTTTTATGTTCAAGGATGATTTATACTATCAATTGGAGTAGTATGAGCCTAAGATAGACAACGTGCAAGAGATAGATTCAAAGTTGCCCATGCTTGAGGAATTTAAAACCAACACTCAGATAGCAGAAGTTTATACTTCCCTATGCCTTCCTATGGATCAACAACCAAGTATTCTTTTAGATCAAAATAAAGGGTGTGCTTGTGTTTTTCCGGATCTCAACACAAGGTAACATTTCATATTTTTGAAGATCCTTTTACTGATTTTCTATAGTTAGTAATGATTATATATTTTCTTGAATTTATGGATCATGAGGACATTTTTAGTGAACACTCGAAGTTGCCGATCTTTTGTTTTTTCCGTCTGCTCGAGGAAAGAGAGAGAAGAATTCAAATAAGTAGCCATGTGTTGGATTGGTTACATTGGAAGGATCACTTCACATGATTGTACATATGTCTTCAGCAGGCAGGTGGTTGTCATAAGGATTTGAAGCCCTCAAGTCTCGATGACATGCTGCCATTAATAAGTTCTATGTTTTTATTTCAATCATAGTCAGTTAGTTTATCATGTCAAGTTTTTAGTATTCAGTTTGGTTTTTAACTTTTAACACCATGCCCAATGGTAAGGCTACTTGGTCTATGGTGTTCTTGACACCTCCAAGGATATGTCAACCCCAGCTGGAGCCAATTTTAGTGTCAGTCTATTCAGACTATCACCAATGATCAAATATTCTCTTACAAGGTTTTGTTAGGGTTTCAAGTCAAATTTTTGTCATTTCAATAGGTCTTAAAATAAAAATTTGGTCACTAGATAGTGTGTCTAGGACTATTTCCACTCCTTCCAAAATTTTCACATGATGGTCCTTGTCATCAGTCAGCCGAGTGTATCATCATTCAAATATCATCATCATCATTCCAGTCATCACCATCATTATTTCATTCAGTTTAGTGTCTCCATTAGGTCATTAGGATTTCAATGTCACCAAATCTATCAATTCATGCATAAAATCTGGTAATTTGAGCAGTGGTAATAGGCAAGTTTGTTCAATAAAGTTTGATTTCAAAATGTAATTTAGTATTTCTATTATGTAATAATTTCTTAAGTTCTAAAGTTACAATTAAATGTTCTAAGGCTACAAGTTTATAAAAATAAAATGAGATTCATGAAGTGGGCCATCCTACCTCATTGATGAAATAACTCCAAAGAAAGCTATAAAAGACAAAAGGGAAATTCATTTTCACTCTTCGATCCTCCTACCATCGAGCTCCCCTCTCCCATTGGCAAGAAAAATATGTTTTTTACCTCTCACTTGCAAGAAATTTAGGGCATTGCTAACAGAGACACTACGTTGTGCATCTGAGAAGGGTGATGCGCACAGAGACACCGTGCTATGCACATGGAGACTCCACTAAACATCTGGTAGAGCTTTGAAAAAGTGCTATTTAGCTACCAAATTGGTTTTTCAAAGCTTCTCTTCAGTCTTTACAACCTCCAACCTCTCCCAGAAGTAATTCAAAGCATTTCATATCCTCCCTTGCACTGTTTACCAAGAAATTAAGTCACAAACTTCTTCTCCTAGGGTTTTTTTACATTTCATGGTTTTAGTTTCCAAATTATGAATTAATATTCAAAACCCTAGTTTTATTTCCCCTAAACCTCTATTTGAAATTGATAGACTACCTCCATACACTACACAACCTAATCCCTTCATTTTTATCATTTTCCCTATAATCCCTAGTATACTCTATGCCCTTCTAGGGTAGGACTGTGTTTTTCTCTTTACCACCCCTCCCCTCACTCTCTTCCCAAATTTCCATTTTCCCCTACTCACTAACATCACTCCTTACCTTCCTAAATTTTCTAAAAAAATTAGGACACTCCCAAACCCGTCTTATCATTGCATCCTCTCATAACTTTAGAATCCACTATTTTCTTGCCTTCCACCTACAGTTTGAAATTATCGGATATGATTCATCACCATCAGAGAAAATGAAGTATAAAAAAGGGGGGAAAATACTAAGGTTTGAGCCCTCCAATTGCAATGAAATCACTTCCTCTCCATTTATCAAGTGCTTTGAAGATGTAAACATTTTAGGGTTTTGTCAAAGGCTGCAGGAAGTGGACTATCATGAGCGGCTCACAAATATTTTTTCCATCACTTTAAGGGAAGAAAATGCTACTATTGCAGGGATTGATTTCATATTTTTAGTAGACGCCATATATCATGCTACAGGAATACCAAATCATGGTGAGAATTGGTTCAAAGGCATGAAACTAGACCTTGAAGAATACAAGCCCAACTTGAAATCAGAGTACACAGGAGCTCATTCACATGTTTTCCCATTTAGATATTTGTTGGAGAGATATGCACCATTAATGAAGGTTATCATGAAGTTCTTTACATGCAAGGGTAGATTTTGAAGGATGTGTAAATATCACATTAGATTACTCATGCAGTTCACAACTGCTAAATCTTTGAATTTGTGCAATTCCTTGTGTAGGAGCATGATTAAAATGTATGAAAGGGTGCAAGTGAAAGGCAGAGAGAACTATCCTCGCCTTTTTCATCATATTTTTTAAAGTTTATAATTCTCCGTCGGTTAGCAGAAAAGAATATGATATGGGATTCCTTCATTCAGGTAGCTTTTCAAATGCCCATAATTACTACACCAAGCCAGCAACAAACCATGTCACCTACCATGAAGGAGGTGGGTTCATCAAAAAGGGTGGAAGCTCAATCACCCA
The DNA here is from genome assembly GCA_034641835.2 of Pinus albicaulis. Taxonomy (NCBI): domain Eukaryota; kingdom Viridiplantae; phylum Streptophyta; class Pinopsida; order Pinales; family Pinaceae; genus Pinus; species Pinus albicaulis. Next base: position 265,629,685 of record CM076574.1, read on the forward strand.
AAAGAATCAGTCACAAAGAAACCTAAGTCTGAGATCACTCAGACATATCAAAGAGGCAGAATTCTTATGTTCTCTCTTCAAATTGAAGAAGGGGCCAAGCCCACATCAGTAGAGTTGGGAACACCATTACAATATGAGACATCTATGCATGATGAGGAGCATGACTTTGACATAATAGACTTGGAGGCCAATGAAGAATATGAAAAACTAGAGAGGATCATAAAAAAAAAAATGCTCAGATCAAAGAGATCAAGGAAAATTTGGAAAGGGCTAATTTCATGATGTCCTTCCTAGAGCAAGAAAACAATCAGCTGAAGGAAAAATAATTGGCTTTAGAGAAAATTCAGTTTGAGGCAAGCAAGCATGATATGAAAGCCAAAGTAGTGGTTGACACTGAAGAGTCAGAGAAGCATGAATATCAGGTGACAAGAAAGAGACCAAGGACCATGGGTCTCAAAAGAGAATTGCAGAAGGAAAGAGAGAAAAACCTAGCAGGTGAAGAGTTGATTTTGAAGAAAGGGTAGCCAATGAAATCAATGAAAACAAGGAGTTTTTTCTTAAGAAAATAAAAATTCACTTGGAGAAGATCCTTGAAAATGCCAACAGGGTTAACAAGATATATAAACACATGGTTGATCATTACTATGCAACAAATCAAATTTGTAATGTCAAGGTCAAAAAGTTGAAGACAAAACTAAAGGAAACCCTAACTAGTCAAAAGGAGAGGGGTAAGTTGGACCTACTTGTTGATGCATCCATGATAGAATAACACACCTTATGTGGAATATCTGGACCAACTTTGAGAATATTTGGAATAATTTTTGCATTTTGGTGAAATTTGCTGCATTTTTTAGAAATTTGGTAATTTTGGCTATGTCCAGAAGTGCAGCAAGCTCATGATGCGATTCTTCCCTAGGCCTACAAATGGAGAAATTTATATATTTTTGGAAATAGGTGGCCTCCTCTCAAAATCCATTTGCTCAATTTTCTGGTCGAGGGCACAAATTTTGAGAAAAATCCAAAAAAGGGGTTTAAAAACACCACTTTGCCTCTCTTTTTCATTTTCGCCACGCACCTGGAGACACCTTGGGATAATGGCCATATCTCGGCCTAGAAAGGGTCATTTTGCATAATTAAATACTATAGAAATAACTAATCTCTCTAATATTTCTAGAATAGGTCTCATGTTTCGATTTTGGACTTTAATAATGCACCCAAAAGTGGCCTCCTAGAGCTCATTACACATCTGCAAATTGCTGATCAATTTTCATGAAATTTCACTATGTAAATTTTGGCAATTCACAGTTTGAATTTGGTAAAAGTCAAGGGGTAAATAAAAATTAATGTAAGGGGTAAAAATAAATGTAAATGGGTTAAATGAGGGGTTCTTAGGTGTTTTATCCTCCATTTAATGCTTTCAGTAAATTTCTCATGATTGTTAGAAAGAGAAGGAAATGGTTGGGTGACCTCCCTTGAATGTAGCACACATTGGATAGGTGCATGAATTTGGTTTTTATTGCTGGAAATTTGACCTCGGTGACTATATGAGGAAATTTTTAATCATTTTGAAAGGTTGGATGCTGTGGAATTGAGCCTTGTGGATACTAGTGTACATGTGAATTTGGCAGGAAGTAATAGACAAAATTTGCAACTATTGTAGTGGGATACCTATGGTATGTGATTTAGCAGTGTTTTTCCTTTTGTGATCATATGTTTGAATGTATTGTACCTTCCATTTCCATGCTTCATGTGTTTTTTTCCTAAGATAATAAACAAAATTCATTGATATAATTCTCTGTTTTGGAAAATCTTTCACATTTTTGTTCATATTCTTTTGATATAAACGAATTCATGAGATTCATGCTCATTTTGAAACCTTACCAATATACCCTATATAAAAATATATCTCTAAATTTATAAATTATGTGCCTACCTTGCCCCATTACATCCCTGCCAATCTAATTTTCAAAGCCCGGACCTAGTCCTCCTAGACCTAAACCACCATCCAACACAAAACCTTCAAATCAACCAATCCCTGATCTAAACATATCTAGCCTAATATCTTTCATGTCACAGTCAATCCCTGGCCGTAATATCATTGAGAGAGCCCTCTCAGCCTAGTAGGGCTAGCTACTAGGTCAAAGTGGTATGTGGTTACCTTTGTTGGTCTCCTTTTCAGCCTTTGGAGAACTGGTGGAGTGCTAAAATTATGGCATCGTTGCCAGGGAATGAGTGGACAGATCTTCCCTAGGAAAGAACGACAAGGATCAGATTTCTATTTCAATTATTCTCACTATAAGTTCCAACATAAAAATCATCTATTTCTTCAGATCTCCAAAAAGTCTTGGACGATCATTCGAAGGTGCTTGAAACTCCCAAATAACTCCCACCTATTCGTGATCATGATCATGCTATTCATTTGATTCCAGGAATTTTTCCTCCAAACATCAGGCCTTATAGATATACTTATGTCCAAAAGAGAGAAATTGAATGTATGATTGCAGAAATGTTAGAGGCCAGTATAATTCAACCTAGTCAAAGTTCTTTCTTTGCTTTAGTAATATTGGTGCACAAGAAGGATGGATCATGGCGCATGTGTCCGGATTATAGGGATCTCAATAAGCTCACAATTAAAGATAATTTTCCCATCCTGTGATTGATGAATTATTGGATGAATTACTTGGAGAAATTTATTTTACCAAGTTGGATCTTCATTCAGGATATCATCAAATTAGAATGAAGACTAAAGATTTTCTGAAAATAGCTTTTCGAACTCATGAGGTCATTATGAATTTTTGGTCATGCCTTTTGGCCTTACCAATGCACCTTCTACATTTCAAGGGTTGATGAATTCCATTTTCAAACCCTTCCTTAGAAAATTTGTGCTAGTATTTTTTGATGATATACTAATCTACAGCAGGTCTTGGAAGGATCATGTTGAACATGTTGACAGGGTGCTCAAACTATTGCACGAGAAACAATTATATGCAAAAACATCCAAATGTTTCTTTGGAGTACAAGAGGTGGAATATCTGGGTCATATTGTATCTCACGAGGGTGTTAAGGTAGACCCTAACAAAATTAAAGCCATTAAGGAATGGAAATTCCCCACAACCATAAATCAGTTGCGAGGATTTCTCAAGTTAATAGGGTATTATCGCAAGTTTGTTAAGAATTATGGGAGAATAGTAGCACCTCTAACAACATTATTGAAGAGAGTCATTTTCATGGAATCCTGAAGCAACTAAGGCCTTTGAATATCTTAAAGAGGCAATGTTCCTAGCATCGGTCTTAGCTATGCCAGACTTCACAAAAAAATTTACTGTGGAATGTAATGCCTCAGAAAATGGAATTGGTGTTGTTTTAATGAAGAAGGAAGACCCATTTCTTTTGAAATTCATCCAATCAAAGGAAATTATTTACAGAAAGATATTTATGAGAAAGAAATGTTAGCAATACTACATGCACTAAAGAAATGGCGACCCTACCTAATGGGAATAAATTTCAAGGTAAAAATTTATCATGATAGTCTTAAACACCTTTTGGAAAAAAGACTATCTTTAGAAGAGTAGCAAAAATGGGTCACAAAGATGTTGGGTTATGACTTTGAAATAATAATAAAAAAAGGGAAGCTAAATGTTGTTGAAGATACACTCTCAAGAAAGAATGAAGAGGTGGAAGCATTGTTTTGTGCCATTTCTATTATCCAACCAAACTGGATAACCGAAGCAAGGGATGAATGGAAGAAGGACGAAGAAGGGTGGAAACTCATTCAAAAGTTGCATCAAGATCCTAGTACATCTGATACATTTAGTTGGAAAAATGATTCCTTATGGTAAAAATATTTCTTATATCTTTGTAAGAATTCCCAACTAAAACAAAATATTCTTTTGGAATTGCACACTTCTCCTTTAGGAGGACACTCGGGATTTTTAAAAACTTACCACAGGGTGAACAAAGATTTTTTTTGGGATGGCCTTAAATCTGATATTCAAAAGTTTGTGGCAGAATGTTTAGTTTTCCAGCAAAATAAAGTTGAGACAATTAAGACCCGGGTCTTCTAAAACCTTTATCCATTCCAAGTCAACATTGGGAGGATATTTTAATGGATTTTATCACAGGTTTACCTAAGTCCGAAGGAAAGAGTGTCATCATGATGGTAGTTGATAGACTTACCTAGTATGCACACTTTTGTGCATTATCTCATCCATTTAAATCAAGTACAATTGCTACTACATTTATGGACACAATTCAAAAGCTACATGGAAACCCAAATATTATTGTGAGCGACAGAGATCCCATTTTTACAGGAAATTTTTGGACGAAGTTATTTTCTTGTTTGGGTACTCAATTAGCTCATAGCTCATATTATCATCCTCAATCTGATGGTCAAACTAATATAGTGAATAAATTTTTGGAAGGATATATTTGTTTTTTTGTATCTAATAAACAAATACAATGGGTCAAGTGGTTACCTCTCCCTAAATGGTGGTATAAAAATTCCTTCCATATTGCAGCAAAAATGACACCATTTATGGCACTTTATGGATATCATCCACTGTCCATCGCATCATCGTTAAGAGAAAATTCTAAGTTTCAAGGAGTGGAAGATCACATCAAGCATCAACAAGAAGCTCTCCAACTCTTAAAGGATAACCTAAATTTGGCACAAAATTGAATGAAACAACAGGCAAATCAACATCGCATTGAGAGAAGTTTTGATGTAGGATACTGGGTATTTTTATGGCTACAACCATACAAACAAATGTTCCTCAAGAAAGCTAAGAAGAATAATAAATTATCACCAAAGTACTATGGTCCTTACAAGGTGTTACAAAATATTGATACTATGGCATACAAATTGGAGCTTCCTACTTCTTCACGAGTGCATCCAATTTTCCATGTTTCATGCTTAAAGAAGGTTATATGTGAAAATCTTCCAGTTCAAACAATATTGCCAAAACTTGATGAGAAAGGAAAAATCTTATTGGAACCTGAAGTGGTCACGGAAACAAGAACTCCACAGATATGAAATTGATCAATTTCAGAGTATCTCATCAAGTGGAAGAACTTACCCACTGAAAATTCTAGACGGGAGGATGAAAATGTTATACAGAAGCACCCAAAGCTACTCAAGCATTGAGTACAACACTTTTTTGAAGGAGAGGGGCATGTTAGGTCCCTATATTACTATTTTAATCCCTTATTGTTATTAGTGTAGCCCCCTTATTGTTATTGTTGTACCCCTGTAACCCCAATATTGTTCTTATTGTGCCCTTACATTATTATTGTTAGGTCGGATAGGATTATATTGTGGCCCCATGGACTCCTATATATAGAAGTAGGTTTTGGTCATTTGTATCATCCAAAAATTGTTCATTTATGTAATGTATTGGAGGTTTTCCCCTCGAAGTGGCTGATTTCTAAGGCATTGATCTCTCTTTTCTTCTATTTTTGGAGCTGGTTTTATAACACTTATGGATATAGAAAATCTGGATGCTGAAGCCATTAATTATGATGGATAAGAGGCCGAGGTAGACTTCAAAGGAGAGTTGATCAGTGAAATTGAAGATATTGAAAGGATGTGAAAGAAAATGAATCTCAAAAGGAGTTTTTGATCAAAGAAAAAAATGATGTTGTTGAAATATTACTCCTGCAAATTGAGGAAGGTAATAGGATTCAAGAAACCTTAAATCAAAAACTTGGTGAAAAGAATCAAGCATGTGAAAGACTTGAGAATGTTGAGAAATAAAGGCTAGTAGATTAGGGTTTTATTTCTTATTTCTTGGTAATTACTTGTGAATTATGTTGGCTTATTTTACTTCTTTATTATATTATATTTCGTCACGAAATTGCAAAATTATGTGTGTATTGATCACAAAAACATAAGACACAAGATGCACTCTGCGAGGGAAAAACCCCTCTCTAGGGGAAAACCAAATAAAAAAGCTCTTCCTTCAATAGTTTTTTCTTGAGATTCTTCAACCTAGAAATAGACCTATTACACACAAACTTCACCCTCTCTTCTAGTAGCTTCAGTCTAGACCTTCGACCTTGTAGCAATACTTTGATCTATGCAATAGTAGCACGTCGACCCAGTAACTTCGACTTAGTAGTAACATGCAACAACTGGAAGCAACTGTCAATAGCAACAAATTCTATTTTAAAAAGAGACTTCGATCTCCTAAAGTATCTCTTACACAAGAGAGAGATAGATAGCCCAATTTTTCATTTTTGTCCTTCCCATCCTTCTTTGCCAATTTTGCACTCCTTTTAACTTCCTTCTTCCACTTTGCACTTTTTCCCATATCGTTATAGGATATCTAACTTCAGTGAGTGAGTGTGTCCAAATAAATTCGAACTACTTCAATATATAGGATTTTTGTGGGGTCAAATTTCCCATATCGAGGTTGACTTGGTGTGGAGGTGACATAATTCATTTTTGACTAAAAAATAATTCTTTTTCAATGATTCAAAAGCCCAAGAAGTGTCTCATAAAATGTACAATGACTCTAATGACTCAGTATTAATCCTAGGAGTCCATAATGGGGAATTTTTATAATAATCATGATGACCCAAGTATGAAACCCATGCTTTAATAATTCATTGTAACAATTATAAAAATTATTTTGAAAATTACAATACATAATGACTCAAATACATTTATGAAGACTGAACCTAGTTACATTTTCCAATGCTCCATCTTAACTAGGGAGGTATTCATAGCAAGTATAAGTAATATCTCAAACTATATCAACTATGAATATTTTAGGCATTTCAATGCCATAGACTACATTCTTGACTAGGGAAATCCATCCAAGTTCTCCCATATTTTAAGCACTGCAATTTCAAGGACTAGATTCCTGACTAGGAAAATCTATCTGGGTAGGACTAATATGGACTAAAGCTTTGAGCTTGTCTAGGTACCATTAGACTTACTTGCTAGCCATCAACCTAAGGATACAGTTGTGTATCTTATGTCATATCTCTAAGGCCAACGCCACCCTCCCTAATTTGGGATCTAGACATCAACGCATAATGTTGGTCTGATGTCCTCCCAGGCAATGTTTCACTCACACGACCTCAACAACTATCTTCGAAACCTTTATCAACAAGATCAAAAATATCTATCAACCAAGCATGTTTCTAAGATATTAAAACTTCTTATTAGGAATAGAATTTATTATTATGTCATCTACATGCTCGTTTGTCGAAACATACGACAACTTCATGCTCCCATCCTGCACCAAGTTCCTGATGTAGTGGAAGCTATTGTTGGTATGCTTCATCCTAGAATGAAACACATGATCTCCACACATCTTGATGAAACTTTTATTGTCATAGTTGATCACAGTAGGACCTAGAGGCTTCTCGAACAAATCTATCAAAAATTTCATTAACCATACAACCTCCTTTCCTACTTCACATGCAACTACATATTCTACCTCAACACTACTCAAAGCCACGAGATCTTGCATTCTACTCATCCATGGGATCATGGAAGACACCAAAATAAAGCATCCACATGTATTTCTTCTTCCTTCAGCCTCGCTGACATCTAAATCAAAATTTGTGAAGCCAATCAACTTGACTTCCTTGCTATCATATTTTAGGAAGTGATGTATAGTGCCATGAAGATATCTAAATATATGCTTGGAAACTATCCAATGATCATGACGAGGCTCCAACTGAAACTGACTAATAATGTTCACAATAAAACATATATCTTGCCTATTATTTACCAGATACATCAAAGAACCCACCAAAATCCAATAGGAGGTAGGATCTACGATACTTAGAGTCAGAGCTTCGTAAATTCTTGATATTGGTGATCATAGAAGTAATCATGGGCCTGGAATTCATCATCCCAAATTTCTGAAACAATTTGATGATATACTTTCCTTGCCCCAAATATATCTCCCCAAGTTTCTTCCATACTTCCAAACCCAAGTAATAGTGCATTAGTCCTAGATATTTCATCTCAAATTAAGCTACCAACATCTTCTTTCATTCTCAAATTATTTTCTCCACACTAGTGATGAATAGATCATCCACATATAGTATAATAATGGTTGGCTCACTATCCTTAACCTTGATGTAGTTATTTGGATCAGCAGTACTCTTCACGAACCCAATTCTTAGAAGGTATGCATCCATTCTTGCATACCATGCCCTAGGTGCTTGCTTCAAACCATATAGTGCCTTCCTGAGTCGACAGACATGAGTGTATCTTTTATTCACCTTGAAGCCTTTGGGTTGTTCAATGTATACTTCCTCATCAATGGTCACATTCATAAATGATGTCTTCACATCCATTTGATGGATATTACATCCCATTGTAACAACCAATGAAACCAAGGACCTAATAGTAGTATATATTGCAGTGGGTGAAAAGGTTTATTCATAATCTATGCCTTATTTTTGAGAGAAACCCCTTGCAACAAATCTAGCCTTGTATTTGTATATACTTCCATAAATATCATTCTTGATCCTATAGATACATTTATAGGTGACAACTTATTTGTCACTAGGTCTAGGAACGATTTCCAAAACCACATCCTTCATGGTGGATTGATATTCTTCCAACATTTCCTTCTTCCAAACTTCTTGATGAGAAACTTCTTCAAAAGTAGATGGTTCAACTTCAATAAATTTTTTCATATATGTAGCATATCCAAAATATCTCTTCAGCATTTTACTTTCTCTAAGGGTTCCATTTGTAGCTCCATGTCTTTCAATACTTTTGAGAGTAAATTTTAACCAATTTGGCCTTTTCCTAGTGGTCGGTATGATCATAGGTTGAATAGGATTACTTGGTCCTTCTTCTTCTTCCTAATTTGTAGAGATATTGTCATAGTGTACTTCTTATTCTTCGAATATAGGTATATATTTGTCATGGAATCAATAGGGATATCCTTGGATATTTTGTAGGCATGATTTTTATCAATTATAACATCAATTCTTACTTCAATATGTATTCCTTCCTTGATGTATATTCTATATGCTTTTGAGGAGAGACTATAGCCAAAGAACATTTCTTTTACGCTTGTAGAATCTAATTTCTTTTGCTTGTATTTTGGAACGTTGTAATATCCCAAAATGCAAAAGACAGGAATATAGAACATAAAACTAGAAAATGTAGTGATACATCAACACATAAAATGATTGCAGATAATATATCCATTCTATTAAACATTATAACAACAAATGTGTACGAGATCTTGAGGAAAAATACACTCAAGCTAGGCCAAACAAGCCTCTAGAGACCCAGTGCATAAAATGTGAAGAACAACTGCTATACAATAATGTCGGAGGCTAAGACAACTTATTTTCTGCTAGGGTTAACTGCTGCTATAAATGTAAGTACATGGATCTGCTAATGTAGTGCTTAGAAAATTTCAGGATCAAAGATCTATGCTTCTTAGCACTATTCCAAGACAACTCAGAAAGGGTTTCCAGAAATACTCAAAATGAAAAATATGAAAAATGTAGCCCTAGGGCTGAATAACGCTCTACAACTGGATCACTGGTGGGAGGTGGCTAATGTGATATGAAAATGGTTGATTTCCCTCCTCACAAAATTTTCCAGATGAAGGGTTGCTCCCTTCACTAGAAAACAAGGTCAATACCTTGGGTACTTACCTCCCACTGCAACTACACCGCAAAATAACGCAACTTCCAGAGGAGATTGTGTTGTGGGAGAATTTTTTTGCTTGGCATGATGCCGGATGGTTGAATATTGCTTAAGGAGCTTCCTTTCTAGCCTCCTAGATGAAGGGATGCTCCCCTCACTGAAAAACAAGCTCAGAAATGAGGTCTATCGACCCTCTAATGTTGTTGCCCTGCAAAACAATACAATATTGAAGGAGGCTATGCTGAGAATAATGGATGAAGCTTGGCCTGATGCTAGATAGTGGAAATGATGCTCAATGAACCTCTCCTGAGTATTCACTCGAAGTCCCCCAAGGATGAGGGTGGGATTTCCGCTCGGAAACACCCTTGTGCTAAACAACACAACGGACTTCGCTAAACAGTTGAAGCATGCAAAAAGTCATAAAAGACCAATACATAAAAAATACTCTGAGTACCATATATGGGTTCCATCCTCTTCCTTATATTCTTTGTGAGCTTCTTCACCTTGGGTCCCACTCATTGAAGATGATACTCTCATGCATACACTCCTCCATCATGACTGTGTTTTCCTCCATTAATCCTCCACTATCTCCATGACAGCGTTGTTGACTTGGTCAAATTTGACCATGTCCACATGCCTAAGCCCCTATTCACACCCAAAAGTGATTTATTCTACTAATACAATGATCCATATTCACATTAGAAATGGTTTTATTCCTACTAAAGAGTGTTATGTGGAATTATGAATTATGGATAAATCATTCTTCCCTAGACAGGTGCTAATCTAAAACAACAGATCAAAGAATTTACGACTATCTTTTCTAACTGTAAACAGACACACAGAACGAAATAAGGAAACTACTTGGGATCCAAACGCTTCCTAAGTCTCCTTCTGTTGCTTTTTCTGTAGCTTCAAATTCCAGTCGGCTGTGCAAAATATTTCCTGCAAGAATGAACACTAAACAACAAGAGATAGAAATAATAAAGATGTCTATTCAAGTTATTTAGCTAAATCAATAAAGCATAAACCATATACATCAACTAATAAATCATGATATTTAAAATCAAAGCTTATATAGATGCATATAGGGAAAAATAAGCAGTAATATTTGTTGATGATAGAAGGGGAGGTTAAAACTCATTGATTGATTTAGTGTCACCATCTCCAACAACATCCTAGCCTCATCACAATGCAGATATCTCTAGCAATATGTCACTCAAATCAATCTCCTTAATTGAAATTCCACCTACATTTCTCTACACAAATTTTTCCTTATCAAACACTAAGATATATGCTTAATTTATAGAGGATCTGAGGTAGTTTTACAATGAATGACTTTCCAATAATAGGCAATACATGTTCCCAATATTTTAGATGTCAAGTGGACACATGGATTAGAAGTTTGACACATGTGAACTCTTCTATAAGGCACTGGCCAAGTGGAGATTCCGGAACAATGAGAATTTCGCTCCCAATGTGACCAACGCACCCTTAGATGTTAGGAAGTGCTTTGCAGAGTAGCCTTTCATAGGGCTACCTGCATATGAAACGCACTTAGTCCATTTAGAGGCAGCATTGGTGAGCTCTCATATGATATATTATAAACTTCAAACTTTGGAAACCTTTGCAGATGAAAGTATTTGATTGATTTGTATTTTTCTTTGTCTTAGGGCACGTAGAAATTGAAATTTTAGGGGATGATAGACCCTATACATTGGTCCTGGAGATGATGCCTAGTTAACCAGGTCATTGGGAATGATGCCCAAATTGACCTATAACAATTTCCCCCTAAAGCATGACGTTAGAATAATAACAACAATATTTTGATTGATATGATTTACAGTGTGATGAGCTGGAGATGAATTGGAGTGGGGATATGCATCAATATCATAATACATTACATCATGACATATCCTCTTGATCATAATTTTTGAGGGTAGGCATTCCCATGTTCAGCACATAAAAAATCTAATAACATGTACATAATTCAGAAAATCGTCGAAATTGGAATGTTGCCCAATCCAGACATGCCTACAAATATAGGCCCATGTTTGGATGATGATCTATATGTAAGGTCACCATACAGATGATGTGTACAAAAATCCTGAAATCGCAGCCCGGATGGCTAAAACTAGATTTGGGGTCTTCTTATCTCGTTCACTCGATCATTTGGGTATAAATCTAGCCATGCGAATATATGATTTTCCGTCAAACATGGAAATACATCATTTGATTACCAACCAATGATGTGAGTTGTTAAAAAACGTGAGAGAACCACCATTAATGGCAATGGCCCTCAAGGTACTGTAGTACATTTCGTAAGGCGTGAATAAATTATTTGATGTCAAATGCCAAACAAAATCTTTTGGTCAAAAGTCCGGAAGCGAGGATCTTGTCGATGTTGTAACAAGCCTCATGGTACTAGAATTTGATGTTTCTAAGTGAACTTCCTAGATAATGATTTGTTGTCAACGGGAAGCCACCTTATTCTGAAATGGGAGTTACTAATTTCGAGGACAAGGGTATGAATTGATATAGCAATTTTCAGGGATGACGGTCATGAGAATGAAGGATTACGAGTATTGAAGAAGGATGAGTTATTCATTGGATGACTTCTCTTGAACATATCAGGGACACTATGATGAGTTGGCAGCATTGAACCAAAACCGAAGTGAAGGTATGATGAAACATAGGTATGAATGAATCGTCAATATGATTACCCAACCCAAACAGTCACGGACATGGAGTGAAGGAAGTGTCATGTTCAAGAGCGACTTGCTACCATAAAGAATTTTTGCTCATTTTTCCCAAATTTTCCTTGGTCATTTTTCGACCAGTACCTCTTTATTTTTAAACAAGATTGAGGAGGATAACATTTGCTTGATCTATAATTCAACCCTTCGGACGAATAAAGTATCACTATTTAATAATTTAACAAGTCTAGCTATGAATGAAACTCAATTCTTGCCATGATCAACAAGCCCGTCACTATTTTATGTTTTAACGAGCTTAACGATAGTGATAGCCCGATCCTTTTTCATATTTAGAGAGTTTGAAAAATAGGATGAAAGAAAAATCCATAAGTAATTTTCGTAAATTTGTCGCTCTAATCCGAAAAAGTGTAAAATAATACCTAAGAGAACCTCTTTGGTTAGGTATTCCTTTTTCGTAAATAATCTATCTCAGTCTGGAAAAGGGTTAAACTTATACTAAGTAGATATAAATTAATTTACTTTTATGAGCTCGAAAATAAAAGTGCTCAGCAATATTTTCACATTATCGGAGTCTGAAAAGAACTGAAAGAAGACTCTAGGGGTTCCTTTTTCGCTATTATCGAAACTTGAAAAAGAGATAAAAGTGCGCTTCAAATCCTTTTTAATTTTTAACAAAGATCGAAAAATAATGAGAAAAAGTATGCTTTGTGGTAAACTCATTCTTTGAATTAAATATGCACGACTAATATGTTCATCAGTTGTAAGACCTGTTCAAAACAACATCAAATGGATTAAAAATACTTGTTTCATGATAAAAAAACATAGTAAAACTATAGTCATAGCAATAAATTCAATTTCAAATAATTAAATGACTATTAAAAGTAGTTTCACTATTCATTTTTACCATTCCATAGTTACCATTTTCATTTTGGAGCTCTGAACCTGATTTTTCCCCCGAACTTCAGCTATTGATTGTGATTGTTTCTGTGGACGGTTTTCGTTTCCATTTGATCCAGCTTAGTGATATAAACTGTTGGAAATATTGTCATTGATGGCAAAGGAGAAGAAGTAGGGCAACAAAAAGAGGCAGCTCAGACACCAGGAAGAAGCAGAGGCAGTAGAGAGAGCATTAAACATGAAGCAGAGGCAGTTGTAGAGAGGGCCATTGAGTTGAAGATCTGGTACAAGGAGGTTTTGTAAGTAAAATCAGTTGTGTATATAAAAGGATTTGTTTCAGTATTATATGGATATTATTCTATGTGAAAGAGATGTGATTTGCAATTATATGTGCATTGATGATTCAATTACATATGTGAGTAGATTAGGGTTTATAAACAGTTTTGAATAAACTCTGTGGCAAGGGTTCGAATTGGAGATTTTGTGTATAAATTGGAGATTAATGTCGACATTCTGTTCTGAATGCATTATGGTTTGCATGGGCAGCGTTGAACAATAATGAAGCACAAAATTGCCTGAATCTATTGTTGGGCATAAAGAAAAATCGATGTTAGTTAATATCGATATTATATTTGTTAATTGAATTAGTTAGAGATGGGTTTTAATTCGGCGGTTTGATACATCGGAGTGGCCAACAAAGTAATTGGGTTTTGGAACAAACTCCGTCATTTGGTTTGAAATCATTTGGGATTTTACTGTGGATTGAACCACAAAGACTGGATACGGAAATCATGGTCGCATTACAAAAGCTAATGTTTTATATGCCATAGGTTATAATTAAAAGAAATGTTGATATCATATATGAGCAAACCATGTACATATACGAAGGAAAGGAAAGCGAAACCTTGAGTCAATATATGGAACCATGATTTGTAAATAGTGAAGGCGGTTTGGAAGGGCAAACCAGCAGTATCGCGCGACCTCAAGACTGGTAAGTAGAATTGCTAAAAAAAAATGCGATTAGGGTCTCTGCTTGACACGTAATGTAGAGGTGGTTTCTTAAAAACCACGAATGTCGCGTAATTTTTGAAGATTAAACTCCGTGCATCTAAATTGCGTGATATTGCGAGATATGCGTCGGATGGGCGCGTAATTGAGTTTTGGAGTGCGAGAGCAGGTTGATCGTTGGATTTCCAGTAAAGTTGCAGGAACCATAAAGTAAGGCCTGTTAACTGAGTTGTGGGCCCGAAAATTCATTTATATTTGATGGGTTTGATTTTTAATCAAAGTCGGTACCTTTGCGTGAAGGGATAGATGTGGGCCAGGGAAACCTTAATAATTCTTGGTAAATGAGAATAGTGAGAATCATAAAATAGACTACGATGGCCTTGAGGTAGATCTACAAAGCCTGAGTTATATGCTGACACTCATAACATAGTTTCATTGTAATATTCGAATATTAATTTGAATAACTATAGTATGGGTTGTTGTATTGTGAGCGATTATTTATAATGCTCATTGATGGTGGGCCCAATCATTTGATCCAAAAGGTCGGAGTTTTGTTTTAATATTCGTTGATATTTGGATACTCATAAAACTTTAATATGTATGGAACGCGATGATCATCAGACGGGTATTCATATATTTGCGGGGATTGGTTTTAAAATCAAGGTTTATAAAGCTTGAATGGTATGATTGAAATGTGATGGCGGAGATTATAATAAGGTAAGAACCCTATGATTAGAAGATACGTTAATATACCGTGGCGAAGGTTCATATAACTGCAGGTTGGTTATTTAATCAAAAAGGGAAGTGCAGAGTTGTTAAAGTTGTGGTCATCATACTTAGACTGTATTGTAAGTCAAGTATTAACCTGATATATTTCATAAAGTGGGTTTTAGCCTATAGTTTGTAATCTTGCAAAGTAAGGAAAAGAACGGTTCCTCATGTGCAAAGTGATTGTTGAAATAAGTTATATGGGTTATTAACCAACAGTTTATGGTAATGCCCTTTGAAAGGTGCGCTCGCCTGTAAATAAGCCAAAGGAGGAAACCTTTGATAAAGTAGGTTTCAACAGATGGTTTTATAGCCTTTATTTGTAGAAAGATTCCTCATTATTATTGTGAAATTGCCCAGATTTAAAATTATTTGAGGGCTAAACTTGTAAAGCAGCTATATATGCAGCAGATACACAATTGCAGTGAACAGAGATTGCAGATTTGAAGAGGTGTGTAGTGAAGGTATTCAGATTTGAAAAATCTGAATTTGAAATGCACAGGAATGAAAATGTGGGTTTGTTACACTACAACAACAGAAAAGACAAGCCCACAGTGAGCCAAGAACTGAAAGGGTTGAATGAGATATATCAGATGCAAATGTAAATGAAAATGTTTTAATTGATTTTATATTATTTGTGATGCAAAGGAAAGTCTCTGGAGGCAAAGAAATATCCCACTGTAAAATTGAAATGTATACATATTGTTATATTTTTTTGAATATGCTAGGAAATAAATCAGAAGGTGGAAAAAGAGTCATGGCTATTCACTTCAAATTCCCTGTGGAATGCTAACAGTCATGAGGTAATCTCTATAAATAATATTACAAAGATATACATAGAGAAGTTAGAGAATGGAGAAATGAGGCAGAGAGGGTAAGAAGAAAGAGGAGCGGACAGAGAAGCTGTGAAGGTTCATAAATAATATAAGACAGATATGAAGGCTGGTGGACAACAGTGAAGAAGGAACATAACAGAGCTGATATCCAGGTAAATCAGCAAGTTTTTTTTTAAAGAGTGAGGAAGTTGGTGCTTCCATATCAAGTTTTAGCTTGATAGATGTCATTTGTAGCTGGCTGAGGTAGGAGCCTCCTGTAGGCTGGAGCCTGCAGAAAATAGATGGGATTTGGAGCTTCCTTGCAAGTTGTAGCTTGCAGAATTGAGGTAGGAGCCTCCTATATGTTGGAGCCTACAGAAAATCAGTGGTTAGAGGGAGTTTGAGCTTGCCTTTGCATCACAACAATAATAAGATGTGGTTTTCTCCCTTATGGGTTTCCACTTATATCTAGTGTCTATGTACATGATGATTATGTGTTGATACTCTATATTTAATCTGCTTAATACCTGTTTCTCACTAAATTAAGGTTGTGGTTTCACTGTACATTAAGTAAATCATGAAATGAAAATGTAAATAAGTGTAAATGAAAGTATTCAAGACCATGCATTCATTAAACTGATGCCCCCCCCCCCCCCCTCTCTCAGTTTAACAAAGGATTCAAAAATTGGTATCAGAGCAGGTTCCTTCTGTATCAGTTTAACAACTGGAGGGAGATCCTAGGTCCCCAGGATGGCTAGTTAAGAAGGATGCTCAACAAATAAATCCCCTTTGTTCACTGGTACAAACTATTCCTTCTGGAAAATAAGAATGAGGACGTACATAATGTCTCTAGGAATAGAAGTTTGGGCTGCTATGGAATTGGGATATGCCCCAAAGGAGTTTGACTCAGAGAAAGATGCAAAACAAGACTTTGTAGCTAATGCAAAAGCCATGAATGCACTCTTAAGTGGACTCTGTGAGGTAGAATTTATCAAAGTAATGCACAAAAAGACTGCCAAAGAAATATAGGATACACTAGAAAACATCCATTAGGGAGACAAAAAGGTGAAGATAGCCAAACTTCAAGTCTATAGAGCTCAGTTTTAAAATATAAAAATGAATGATGATGAAGACATTGCCAGCTTCTTTTTAAGGGTTGCATAAATTGTGAATAACATGAAAGCTCTAGGAGAAACCATAAAAGAATGTGTAATTGTTCGAAAGATTCTAAGATCTTTACCATCCAGCTTTAACCCCAAGGTTTCTGCCATAGAAGAAACAACTGATTGGGAAATTTTACCATGAACCAATTACTTAGAAACTTAATAGCCTATGAGATGAGACTGCCATAGAAGAAGTCAAGTGTGAGGGAGGCGACCTTTAAGACAAAGAAGAACAAAGAAGAAAAAGAAGATACTTGCTCCTGCTCTGATGAAGAAGAGGCCAAATTTATCAGAAGATTAGATAGAGGCACAGACAAGTATAAAGGTAAAATTCCATTTAAATTTTTTAACTATGGAAGAATTGGACACTATGCTTCTAAGTGTCCTCATAAGAAGAAAAAGAATCAAACTCAAGAATCAGAGAAAACCATGTCAAAGAACTGGCAGAAAGGGAAGAGATTCAATAGAAAATCATTTTATGCTCAGCAAGACAATAGTGCATCTGAAAGCTTGGATGATTCCTCCTATGAAGAGGGAACATCTGAATTTGTATTGATGGCCAAGGAAGAACTTGAAGGATTCCTTCTAGAAGATGAGGAAGAAGGTGAAGTAGATCTTGAGGGGGAGCTAAGAAGTGCCTTGGAGGAAATAGATAGACTTAAAATAAAATGCAGAAAACAGAAAGACATTCTCCTCAAATATGTAAGAGAAGAACAAAATTCAGAATACCTCATTCAGTTGAAAGTAGAGCTTGAAGAAGCCAAGAAGGTAGAAGACACTCTACTTAAGCAAATTGAGGATAAATTCAGAAGCAAGAGATATTGGAAAAAGAAGTAGTATGCTTGAGGAAGAAATTAGAAAACACCCAAAGGAAAGTGTCAATAAACACTCCTCAAATGACAAGCTCTGATAAGTTGAATGAAATAATAGATGCTCAAAGATCTCCTCTGATAAAAACTGGGATAGGCTATGAAGGAGAAACAAGTAAAGTCAAAGAAAAGGATAACAAGAATATCATTTTTGTAAAAGCTGATAAGGATAATGAAGCAACTCAGAAGGTTCCTACAGAAGTAGAAGCCTGCAATGAAGTAAATAGAAACAAGAAGGAACCTCAAATGACAAAGAACGAAATAAATAAACAGTCAACTGAAAAAGGCCCATATACTCCTGAATATATAAAATTTGGAAGCTATCAAAGGAGATTCTTCCCCCAGAAGAAAAATGTCACTTTTTATGCCTGCCACAAACTGGAACATATTGCTACATACTGTCATACAAGGAGAATCAATTCCAACCAGCAAAGGATGCAAAAAATTGAAAGGACTACCTCAAGCAAACAAATGGAGAAGACAACCCTTCATTAGGTATGCTACTTGTTTTTATGGGTATTGTTTTTACTGTAAGGAATTCAGCCATAAAGTCATGGAGTGCAAAAAAATGGACAAATACTGATGTTCAAAACCTCAAGGAGATTTATGAATTATGGAGAGTTTACTCGCACTCATAATTCTGCTAAAAATATGATCAAATGTTGTGTATGCCATAAAATCGGACATATGTCTTCCCAATGTCCTCTCAAAGAATGTGGTCCATCTTCCTAGAAAAGGTGCCAAACAAAGAGTTGCCTGCAGTGGAAAAAGAAGTTGAATAAGTGTGACCTGGCTCTAATAGCCCAAGATCAGAAAATCCATTGGTATTTGGACAGTGGATGCTCAAAGCATATGACTAGAGATAGAAGCAAGTTTATAACCTTTGATGAAAAGAAATCTGGAAATGTAATTTTTGGAAATGATAAAGCAGGGAAAATCAAAGGAAAAGGCTTAGTCAGTCTGGATAATGGAAGAGGAAAGGCCCAAGATGTACTATTTGTGGATGGACTGAAATCTACTAAGTGTCAGTCAAATGTGTGATAAAGGCTGTGAAGTTCTTTTTAGAGCACAAGACTGTGAAGTAAGATCAAGCACCACAGGAAAGACCTTGATAAAAGGTATTCAAATAGAAAGTAATGTCTATATAGTGAAAGAAGAGAATGAAGCATGCCACCTAAGAAAACTTGATGAATCATGGTTATGGCATAGAATATTGGGACACCTTAAATTTGACCACATCATCAGTCTGAGCAAGAAGAAAGCATTCAAATATATGCCAGCAATAAAAAGGCCTTCAAATACCATATGTAAATCTTTCCAATTGGGCAAATAGATCCGCACATATTTTAAGACCAAAGATGAACTATCAACTAGTAGGCCACTTCAGCTTGTACATATGGACCTATGTGGACCTTCAAGAACTAAAGCACCTAGTGGAGAATCTTATTTCATGCTGATAATAGATGATTTTTCCATAATTCCGTGGGTAGAATTTCTCAAATATAAATCTGAAGTACTTGAGAAATTCAAGATATTCAAGGCATTGGCAGAAAATCAAACAGGATGCAAGCTAAAGTGCATCAAATCAGACAGAGGAGGTGAATTCACAGATTATGATTTTGCAGACCTATGCAATGAACATGGGATAAAAAAATAGTTTACAATTGCAGGTACACCTCAACAGAATGGAGTGGCAGAGAGACAAAACAGGTTAGTACAATAGATTTCCAGAGCAATGATGCAAGAAAGTAACATTCCCCAAACTTTCTGGGAAGAAGCAGTACACACAACTGTTCACATTCTTAACAAAGCTCATTTAATACCAAACTGTGACAAGACTCCTTACGAATTATGGCATGGTAAACCAGCAAGTGTTTCATTAAAAATAATGATGAAAAACTGGGGAAGTTTGATGCAAGAGCATTTGAAGGAATATTTCTAGGATATGCATCCAAGAGTAAGGGTTACAGGTGCTACAACAAAACACTACACAAAATTGTGGAAATAATTGATGAAAATCTACCAAACAGAACAAGAAGTACAAGAAGCAGCAATCCTCTAGAAGATAATGAAGAACAAAACCAAGATAATGATGAAATGAGCTAGACAACAGAAGATACTGAATTAAACTCAAAAGGTCCCTCAAGACACACTCAAAAGAATCATCTAGAAGACCAAATAATTGGGGACAAGAATGTGGGAGTCCAGACAAGAAGATAGCTTGCTGAACAGACAGAAGAAGTACACCTAGCCATTGTATCTCAAATAGAGCCAAAGAAGTTCGAAGAAGCCATCAAAGACAACAACTGGGTAAATGCTATGAATGAAGAACTGGACCAAATTGAGAAGAACAACACCTGGGAATTAATTCCAAGACCCACTGGGGAAAATGTAATTGGCTCAAAATGGATATTCAAGAATAAAATGAATGAACAAGGGCAGGTAATCAGAAATAAAGCTAGACTTGTATGCAAGGGATATTCACAAATTTAAGGTCTTGATTATGATGAAACATTTGCCCCTGTAGCCAGAATGGAAGAAATCAGAATGTTTTTGGCCTTTGCATGTTATCATGATTTCATGGTATATCAAATGGATGTGAAGTCTGCCTTCCTGAATGGAGATCTAGAGGAAGAATTCTACATGGAACAACCTGAAGGATTCTCCTTAACAAATAAACCAGACTATGTGTGCAGATTAAAGAAAGCCTTATATGGGCTGAAACAAGCTCCTCCTGCATGGTATTCAAGGCTGGATAAATACTTGCAAAAAAAAGGTTTCAAGAAAGGAGGAGTAGACAATAATCTGTACATAAAGGCTAATGAAAATGAACTCTTAATTGTAGTAGTGTATGTAGATGACATCATGTTTGGAAGCAAAAAAGATGAGTTAGAAAAAGGATTTTCTGAAGAAATGAAATCAAAATTTGAGATTTCTATGATTGGAGAGCTCACCTTCTACTTAGGACTTCAAATTCAACAAAAGAACACAGGAACATTCATCTCACAAGAAAAATACTTAAGAGAGATGTTGAAAAGGTTCAAAATGGAAGACTGCAAACCTGTGTCAACTCCCATGATCACTGGACGCAAACTATGTGCAAATGATGGATCAATAGATGTAGATCATGAACTTTACAAAACCATGGTAGGAAGCCTGCTATACCTAACTACCTCTAGAGCATAAATTGTGTTGGAAGTAGGACTTGTGGCAAGATATCAAGCACCACCAAAACAAAATCACTTACTAGCAATCAAGACGATATTCAGATATTTACAAGGAACTGCACAGTATGGGCTATGGTATCCAAAAAGCAAAAGCTTCACTTTGATAGCATATGAAGATGCTGATTGGGCTAGCTGCATGGATGACAGGAAAATCACAAGTGGAGGTGATTTTTATTTGGGAAAAAGTCTGGTGTCATGGCTAAGCAAGAAGCAAACTTCCATCTCTCTATCTACAACAGAATCATAATACATAGCAGCAGCAGCATGTTGCACACAAGTAATGTGGATGAAATAAACTCTCCAAGACAATAATGTATATGGCTGATGAACCCATTTCTATCAAATGTGAAAAATACAAGTGCAATAAGTATACTGCATCTCAGATTTCCATTCAAAAACAAAGCATATCCTAACAAAGTACCACTTCCTCGCAGAACAAGTAGCACAGAAATTAGTGAAGTTGGAATATGTACCAATCCAAGGAACAAACAACATACATATTCACAAAAACTCTTGCTAAAGAACCATTTGAATATTCTAAGAGACAAGCTAGGGGTAGTGTCTATGGTTGTTACTCTCTAACGTGATAAAATCAGAAAAAAAGGGGTCGCATACAAGAAACAAGATTAGTGCGAAGGCAAGTGATATTCAATATCGTACAAGAAAGTAATTATCTCCAGGGAGAGTAGTCAATAAAAAAATTTCACAAAAGAGCTAGACAATGGAGAAGTGCATGGAACAGTCCGCATTAGAGAATTATGAAAAGATAGAAACCACATTGGGAAGTGCAACCCTTTTCCATTGATGCTGTGAGGAAAAAGAAAGCAAAAGAAGAAAGGGTCTTCAAAAGCAAGCAGGAAGTCCGGAGGAAGTACTGAGCATTGCCATCAATGCTAAAGGGGGAGACCTGTTGGAAATATTGTCAATGATGAAAAGGAGCACAAAGAAGCAACACCATGACAAGGGACAGACCAGATTTAGATGAAAAGGAAAAGGCCACTAGTACTAAGATCGTGCCGTAGGAATAATTCCTATGTAAATATTGGTTTTGACACAAGAAAACTCAAATTTTTGAGTTTTGTGTTTTTATAGTATATTAAAAATAGAAATTGATGTAAACAAGGAAAGTCTGTCATTTTGTCAAGCTACATTTTAAGAGATTGTGTGGATTGAGGGTGAATATTCAGCTCTATTGGAATTCTGTGACTCGAGCATGTTGAGAAATTAGTGTTGATCATCGAATGGGATCGATGCCATCAAAGAAATTACTTCTCAGACTTTAAAATTGAGGGATGAAGATTGCCCGGATGTGTATTTCACAATTGAAGTTGACATCGTATGAAGCATTTCAGAGGAATTATTACACATTCTGCTGTGTATACACAAAGGCAGTTGAGATCCGGGTTGAGTCACATTGAGGTTTTATCATATTTATAGCCAATGGATGAGAACCTAAAAAGATGAATAAGCCATGTGTTGTCCGAATGCTAGAATGGGTTTGAGATCGGATGAATAAGCTATGTGTTGTCCGAAATCATGAGTTGAACAAAGACGGAAAAACTCAAAGTAATGGCGTAGTGAAATGAATCGATGGATTGTTTGAGTAGCCACCACATATGGAGGTACGATTGAAGAGTTGGAAGCGTGAACTCTGTGGACAATAAATAAACACACAAAAGAGAATGTTGAAGGCGTAACGACAAAATATGGTGCAGAGGCGCCCAAACCAACAAATGGTTTTCACGTGGGTAAGACCTAGTAAGTGGTAACTCCCCTGAATGAACGAGATACACCTCCCTCAAGTGACATGTGGATGTCCAAACCACTTATATTTCATGCCTCGAGTCATTAACTGCCGAAGCTTATTTGTGAGACGCGATATTCGTTGGATTAGAAGCATTGCATTTTGGGGCAGCCCACCGTGATAGCGGAAGCGTATAGATCGATTAAATGCGGGAAGGGTGAGCGATGACGGGACCCAAACATAATTTTATGTTTTAATGATATTATACCCAAGCTAAGAACTTTTATTATGGAGGTTATATAATATAAATCGATGGAATAAGCGTGGATTGGTAAAGATGTGGCCAAGAACATTTATGTATACAGATACCTTTGATAAAATTTATCAAAGTTTATATATAAAACACATTTCACATGATGGTTGGTAAATGTGGGCCGAAACTATGGTGTACGGCGGAATTATGTTAAGTCGAGTAATCATGGAAAATTTTAGGGGCTAATATTCGCAGTGGCTAATTTTTCCATTTTTTTTTCAAAAAACGCATTCGCCAATTTCCATTTTTATAAAAATGATTTGCCCAATTTTTACAATACAAAATTATTTTAATTTAAAAATCGCTAACATTATATACGTTGTATATAGAAAATTATTATACCAATAATTTTACAAATATATCAAGAATATTTTATAGTTTGCATATTAGGGACTAGTGAGATTCGCTAATGTTTTAAACTTCAAAATAATTTCATCCTTAAATTTATCCTTGTGGGTAATAACCATAGAATTGCGATGTGATGGATAGATGCGATGAGTTGGATACATGCGATGTTACTGCTATATCGCAATCAGCAATCTCGATGTGACAAGAATTCGTGTCATAGAATTTGCGATGAGATGGATAGATGCGATGATGGATGCGATGCGAGTGGTTATCGCATATCGCAATCGGCGATGCTCATGTGACAAGAATTCATAAGTCATAGAATTTTCGATGCGATGGAGCAGATGCGATGTGATGGATGCGATGCGATGTTATCGCATATCGCACCGGTGATGCTCATGTGAAAGAATTGAAGTCATAGAATTTGTGATGCGATCGATAGATGCGATGCGATGCTATTGCATATCGAAATCGCTACGTGCTTATGTGATAAGAATTCGTAAGTTATGTTGCGCATGCGAAGTAGTGATACAACATGTGGGACCCGAGTGTATTTATATGATGGCAATCGTGGTATTACTTGAACCAAAGTATGAAAGGGTAATAAACTTTGGAGATTTGTAATATGATGAAGACCTGCCGTATTTCGAACAAGATCAACGGCGCTTGTTTTAATCGAGGATGCGGCACGTATATGTACAAGACTCATGTAAATATAAACCTTTGCAAAAATTTTATACAAAGGTTTTATGATTAAAAAGAAAAATGTAGGGTTTAATGTATTTGGTTTTATGGATCTTAACTAAAGTCATATTTATGTATGGATACGTATAATTAAATTTATATGCAAAGTGTGGGTAAACACAACACAAAAGGCATAGATAATCTAAGAAACAGTATCACAGCAACAGTAGGCTAGAACATAAATCACAATCCGAAAAGACAAAGACATACAGCAAAAGACAAATACGTCGAGCCAAGAGCGTAGAGGGTTAAGCGAGACATATTTTTGTAAATGTCCATGTAAATGAATTGATTATTTTTATTGTATGTATAAAAGTCATAAGTCTCCGTAGGCAAATCAAAACTCCCTTGTAAAACAAAATGTATACATTCTCGTTATATTATTCTAAATGTGTTGGACAAGAAAATGAGAAGGGAAGGCAAAGAGTCATACTGTCATATCGAATTCCATGTGGAATGCAATAAAGTAGGATAGATCTCTATAAATACGTTACCAAGACATGCATAAAGTTAAGAGATAATGGAGTAGTAGGTTAGAGAGGTAAGAAGAAGAAGAATCAGAGAGGAGTTGTGAAGATCCTAGACATATAAAGCAAATTTGAAGGCCGGTAGGATGCTAGCAGAAAGAAGCAGAAAAACAAGAGGGCCGATATCCAAGTAAATTCAAGATATGATTTTATTATATAGTGAGGAAGTTGGTGCTTCCATATCAAGTTGTAGCTTGATAGAGTGTCTTACTTGTAGTCAAGTTAGGGTAGAAGCCTTTTAGGTTGTAGCTCGTATAATATAGATTGGATTTGAGCTTCCTTGCAAGTTGTAGCTTGCGCAATGCGCCAAGGTAGTAGCCTCGTAGGTTGGAGTGCCCCGCGTAAAATCGTAATGGTAGGAGGGATTTGAGCTTGTTTCGTAATACAACAATAATAAGATGTGGTTTTCTCCTTATGGGTTTCCACTTATATCCGTTGTCTATGTGCATGATATTTTTATGTTGATATTCTGTATTTAATCTACGAAATACTCCGTTGCTCACTTATTAAGATTTTGTTCCATTGTATATTAATTTGATCTTGAAATGAAGATGTAAATAAGTGTAAAAGAAATTTTTTTAAGACCAATGACCGCATTAAACTGATTCACCTCTCTCTCAATTTAACCAAGGGTTCAACAAACCTCCTTTTCGCAATCATTTCCATTTCAATTTTAAATTTTTAGGTTTTGGTATCCCTAGGGTAAATTTTCCCAAAAAGAGGGCAATGCACCTCTGATGTCAAAATTTCATTGCATAGCAAGTAAATTGGAAGGCTACTTGCATACACAACACATTGTCTCTTTTTAGGGACTCACAGAAAAGTAACTTGACTTTTGTTTTTGCATTATGCCCAAAATTTGCCCAATTTTTTGCAATGAATGGAATCTAATGGTTCTTATGGCCGTATTTCAGGTTTCCATCAGATTACAATGATGATTACATGGAGAGAAAGGGAACATTAAGAACAGATATGATTGCCCTAAATGATCCACAAGAAAAGGACAGCCCCATAGATTGTGGACTATTGAAGTAACTGTGCTTTAGGATGAGGCAACAACAGAACTTTTGGAGTTCTTAGTTCAAGCATGGGATCCAAATATTGAGGCATTTCTATTAAGAACCAAGCGGTTCCTATAATGGTTGAGGATGCATACTTTCTCATAGGTTTGTCGAGGAGAGGCTATTTAGCTTTCTGCAAGGTCTATTGTTGGAGGAGAGACAAAGTGAGAGATTATGTTTTGAACATTGTTATACCATGTAAGTGAGGCAAGAAAAGATGGAAAGATAAACATCCTGGGATGTTAGATATTTGACTTGAGAACTATCCTTTTCACAATCGTAAAACTTTCCTCGCGTGTTACACTACATGGAGTGAATAGATCGTGTATGAAGTACGTACAGAGTGTATGAGCCAACAATCTTCAATTGGTCTAAAGCCGTACTTTATTAGATAAAGGAAAATTTGAACAAAGAAAAGGAGGAAGGAAGAAGAACTTAGTTATGGTTTGATCCTCATATCCTTCGCCTGAACGAATTCCATTAATGCGCCCACAACATGTGACACCGGATATGTCTAATCCTAGAGATCCGTGGATGCGTATATGGGTAGAACTCATGAGTAGGAACATGGTCCAATCGATCATTGTGTCCTTGATCGCATTTTTTTTCTCGGTTTCGACGACATTGTCGTTACTATGAGTATGCATATGCAGGTGTTGATTTTCGAGGAGATCCGTATTTAGTATTACCGTGGCGTTCAAATGTGGGGTACAAATGTGTAAGAATTTTTTACTATGTTTTTTATTTTCCCCAAGGTTTATACAATGTTTTTGTATTTTTGATGTTTTCCTAAGACTAAACTAAATGTTTGATGTAGTAATGCAATGTTGGTCATGTTCAAATCAAAGAGAGGAACCTATCATTAGCGTATGTGCCAACAGAGAGGGATGTTGGGAGAGGAGTCCTTCACGATCTTTATATGGCCGAGACTTTGGTCGAGCTCGTAACACATAGAGGGTTTGGTCTTTGGATTTCGATTTCGGATCGAAGAGTTACCCATGTGACTTCGAACACACGCTATTGGGGTTCTAATCGCAGATGCGGTTATTTCGTAGGATAGCTAGATCTATAGCATGTGACCATGAACACCACTAGTTTTTATCCGGGATATTGGTGGCCACCCGCCTATTCCACTTGGGCCCCCACCATTGTCTTTTTCAATTTTTCCGTTTTGGCATAACTTACTATTTTTATGCTTTTTCGGGTCCTCGAACTTCCGGAGCCGTTTTTGAGGCCCTAAACGACGTTTTGGGCACGAGAAGCGCCACGAATTTTTTGACAAAATTCGTCCGACAAACGTAGTCCCTGACAGAGCTTTCTAACGATGTATCACATGCGCTCAAACGGAGATAGTATGCCAAAGTTACGTCCCGGAAGCGAGCTCACTCAATTTACCCAAACGGGGCCTAGTTTTGTCGCTTCATCTCCCAGGTTAGGTTTTTTGGGATGTTTAGGGTTCTCCATTGCTTCTCAATAATAACAGGCCCTCGCGCCTCATTGTAGCGCTCGCAGGTCCGTAGCCACCATTCTTCTCGTGATACCGCACTCCTCAGCTAGTTTTATTTCCATTGTCCGTAAGCAAATTTCGCCTTTGATATTAATGAAATGAAGTGTTATTTCCGCCGCATCTCTCGTATTTATGGTTATGTGTTTATTCGGCCATGCTCCCCGCATAAATCCGGATCGTTGGCATCGCAGCGTGTCCGTTTTTTTCGATCCTTTTGCATGTCCCCAACGAGGTCGGGGTATAAGGAGCTAGGGCTTGATCTCGTGAACCTTTGTACATCAGCCTCGCAACCCCATCGACGCCCATGGGGGACGAAAGAAAGATGAGGGGACAAGAGGATCCTCTATCAAATATTGAGCCCAGGAGGCCCCTCGAAAAACAAAGGAACGCGATGATGGATAGCTTTGCCGTATCCTTCACGACACGACCGCGGCGCATCCGCATCCACAAAGAGCTACCCCGGAGTTGCATACCCTTTAAGGTACAAGTAAATTTTTGACAATTCCCATATTTGAGGGTCAATGCCAGATGTCGTACAGATGGTTGAATCTATTAGAAGGATATTTCTTCGTTCATGACTTTTCGCACGGGAGAAGATTATTTTTGCACTCTCAAAGCTACCCCTGTTAAGGACTGTGGGGAAACCCATCAGAGTAGAACAAGGGATCTGCATTGCGAACTCCTCTCTCGGTTTCTTACCGTACCAACCTGGAATTCTTTCCGAGACGCCGTCAAGGAATGGGGACATCCGTAGGGAGCTATGAGGACAAGTACATACAAATGGGACCATGGCCGCCATACAACAAAGTGATCAGATGCACGAGTCGTACGAATCTGTTCCATACCCCCGGCGTTATCAAAAGTTGGGTATCAAAGAGATTCGCAGAACATTTGGTGCTAAAGTATCGCAGCCTCGTTCCGTTTATACCCAGAGGAAATGGAGCTCCTCGACATCTCCTCGCTTGGTACCGCATACCCAAGATGCTGCCAAGATTGAGCAGTAAATTCAAACAAAGAAGCGAGACTCTTGATCCGTGAATCAAAAGCAAGGAAAGGCAGGCTCAAAAACCGACAGTAATTAAAATATGAGTATGGCGGCTAAAGACAACTCCGCGTCAAAGCCACAAGAAAAGAACAACACCGTAAAGCCAAAGAAGGACAATGAAAGTGGTGTGAGTTCCATAAGAGCTCCACCACAACACAAGGAGTGTCGGCTGCTGGGCCGCTAGTGGCTTTCCAGATGAGGGCTTCCCGAGTCGATGCATGCTCCGACTCCGAATCGTAACCCTCGAAAAGGGGAATGAAAAAGGGAAACAGCATTATTGACAAGAGCCCAACGCCACCGCGTTGCTCACAAAGGTCCGTACAAGGAGGAACCGGAAGATCCAGGGGGGGGAGGAGGAACGCTCTTCCACTCCCGCATGTGGGTAAAGGGCTCCCCGCACAGTCTGTCGACAATGGGAGCTAAAAGAACCTCATTTCAGCAAGAGACGCCGTGAAGCGGTTGGGCTTGTCGACTGGCTGTGCCTCACCCACATCCATACACCACGGTGGCTTCACCAAGGACGAGATTCCGCGTCACCGTTTGTTGTCGCCTTCCCTATAGCATCAAGCCCTTCACGATGAGGTATTACAGTGTAAGATGTTGCTCCTATTGATGTTTCGATGTATTAGGACAACCATACTTGTGGTGCCGGCCAGCGGCCGTGTATGAGTTCCCGACTCGTGCCGTTATTATTACTTTGGGAAATAAGTTGCATGATACCGCAGGTACCACCTCCTACCATCATCTCTTTGGTTACCGCAAAACAAAGCTCGCCCCCAAACCAGAAATTCTGCTTTTTCAATGATCCTACTCTCTGTGGCAAGAAGAAGATCGTGGCCACGACCTCCCGCCTGTGTGTCTCCCTTCCGCACGACAACAACAAATGGATAAGGTCGTGGAGGAGCATGGGGACATCTTCTACCTCACCTATTGTGGTTCCTTCCGCACCGCGGTGTCAAGCACCCGATTGATCCGACCCGGTGTGCGCCACTACCCAATGGACCGATCTATCGACGTCTATTCCGGGAAATGATGAATCAAGAGGCATTCAGAGTCGTTGGCAGAAATGACTGTGACCGAAGTTCATCGCCCGTGGGAGCCCTCCGATCGTGTTGCGCGAAGAAGGATGGGACGCAGACCTTCCGTATTGACTATCGGGCGCCGAACAAGATCACCGTCTGAATAGGCACCCAATCCCACGGATTGATGACCTTTCCGGACCAACTCCAAGGTGCAAAATATTTCAAAGAAGATCGACCTTAAGTTCCGTGTATCACCAACACCAATTGAACCCTTCGATGTGGGTGGGAAGATCCGTCTTCAAAGCTAAGGAAGGCCTTTTGGAATGGCTGGTCATGCCTTTCGGGTTGACGAATGCTCCCGTAACCTTCAGAGATGATGGACGACATCTTAGGCTATTCACCAACTCATTCGTAGTGGTGTACTTGGATGACATTCTGATCTTCAAGAAGACTTGGGAAGAGCACCTTCATCACATCCGACAAGTCCTCCAAACACCGCGGCAACACAAGTTGTGTGCCAATTTGGAGAAGTACGTTTGGTAAGGACCCAGTTCAATATCCTGGATACATTATTGATGAAAGGGGGTGCATGTGGATCCGCCAAGATCCAAGTCATTCTAGATTGGCCACCGACTACTATACGAAAGCCACAGTTTTCCGTCTTGCGCACCCTCACCGTAGATTCGTGTCAGATTCTTCTGTTATCACTGGCCCTGAGTCAAGTCACCATGGAGGAGCGAGAGCAAAATTCTTTTGGTCGGAAACCTGTCAGAAGGCGTTCAAAGAATTGAAAAATCGCCCGTTCGCCCCGGTTGTCACCCTTACCGTACTCAGCCCATTTCCGATCGGGCGGCGTCTTCCCGACTATGCTATTGTGCGTCTACTCGCTCAGGACATCCAAAGGGCATATCACAAGTTGAGACATTTTCCGAGACAAATGCGTGTTATCCCACCCAGACAAAAGAAATGTTCCATTGTGCAAGTCATTATTAATGGGAAGCATTACATTTGGGGAAGGAAACAACTATCCACATACGTACCACCGCCCTCGCAGCTCATGTACACAAGGGAAGCGTGCACGATCGCCATCGTATAGGTCCACATATCTTGGGCCCATTTGGAACACTACATAAGAAGGTAGGACACACGCGCATCGCTCGCCCGACACCGATCGTAGCTACCACCACCGTGCTCAACTTTGTGGGTACGCAGACTTCGATTGGCTGTTGGTGGAGGGACTGGGACCACAAGCACACTTACATGGTACTTGGGGGGCACGCAAGTTCCAAATTTTCACCTCCAAGATGCACTTTTATGTCACCCACACTTTGTGTTCCTTCGAAGCGAGCGTGCCAAGATGATAAGGGAAGCACACTAAGGGGCCGAGCCGCCGGGCATTTCGGTCGAGAAAATGCGTAGCAATACTACGTAAGTATTTCTCTATTGGTCGAACCTTCGAAAGGACAAGCCACAGAAGCACACGATCCCCACCGGCGAAAGCTGCTAAACCGACCATCACAGTTGCCTATATACTCCACTACCTACCCCTAGTCGACCGTGAATCCATCTCTGCGTGATTGGTATGCCCGGCCTCCGCTTTCACTAAGAATGGAATGATCGTGCTTTTTGGTCATGACGTATTTCC
Source organism: Pinus albicaulis (assembly GCA_034641835.2). NCBI lineage: Eukaryota > Viridiplantae > Streptophyta > Pinopsida > Pinales > Pinaceae > Pinus > Pinus albicaulis. Next base: position 265,660,736 of record CM076574.1, read on the forward strand.
GAAGATGCACGATCATGGCGTTCGTAAGAAGAATACTGCCGCCAGGCCACCGCTAAACTCTTTTTGAACGAGTGTGGGTGCACTTGGGATCCCCCGCCGGGCCGACTACATCAGATCGAGATAGCAGTTCTCAAAGACATTTTGGTCCGTACCCTTCCGGTCAATGTTGGACACAAAGCTCACTAAGTCTGCGCTTTTCCATCCCCAAACGATGGCCGCCGCAGGTCATCACTGCACGATTGCATATTCGCGCATGTACAACGCAAGCATCCACGCACATGGGACGAGAGCCTCCCCTATGTACAATACAAATATAACCGGTTTCCACAACACTTGGCCACAGCTCTTCGTGCTTCTCAGATTCCAAATCCACTATGTCCCATCGACATAGCCATGCCGTTTGCGCCGGCTGTGCCGATTCAGCTCATGTCTGGCCTCAAGTCGACAAAGCAAGCAGTCGATCGAGCGATTCAACACATCCGCCATCAGAAACAAGAGTTGAGACAGACAGCCGACCAAGTACAAGGCGGTACCATGACTGCCTTCTAAGGCCACCTCACTTCCAAAGTGATGACAAAGTAATAAGATTACATGGTGCTCACTGACCTGTCCGCGTGCTTCACCATCCGGGATACTAGGTCGACCGCTGACCAGCAGACGAGAAGAACAATGCCTTCGAGCTAGTATTCCACCATTCCTTGGTCCGCACCCGCCCTCACCGGATCGCCTTTCGTCCTTATCACCGCCGGACACCTCGACATTGCAACAACCTCACACTACCGCAGTTAAACCCAGACCGCATGGAACAGCTACCGCGTATTGTATCATGGACATGCAAATCAAGACACCACTGTCAATGCGCATCCAACCGTATCGGGTTGTCAAAGCTCGGCCAACTCCCGCACCAAGGAAAGTGGTTCACCAGGACCAAGTTCAAACAGAAGCTTCATCTCATGGAGGAACTTGACTGGTCGGGGACCATTAAGCCTTAAGGAGTGAATGATCTGGTGGATATTGGTGGCCACCCGCCTATTCCACTTGGGCCCTCACCATTGTTCCCTGCGCCCATGGCATAACTTACTATTTTTAGCAGCTTTTTCGGTCCCGAACTTCCGGAGCCGTTTTTTTGAGGCCCCAAACGACGTTTTTGGGCACGAAAGCGCCGCCGAATTTTCTCGATAAAAATTGGCCCGATACCGTAGTCCTCATAGAGTTTAAATGATGTATCAGGTGCGCCAAACGGAGATAGTATGCCAAAGTTACGCTCCCGGGAAGTTGAACACCAATTACCTAAACTGTGGGCCCATAGTTTTGCCGCTTCATCTCCCTAGGGTTAGGTTTTTGGGATGTTTAGGGCTCTCCTTACTGTTTCTCAATAATAACAGGGCCCTCGCCTCATTGTGCTGTGCTTCGCAGGTCTCAGAGCCACCACATCTCTTCTCGAGATAGCTACCGCACTTAGCCAGTTTTATTTCATTGTCCGTAAGCAAATTTCAGCTTCTTTGATATTAATGAAATGAAGTGTTGCCTCCGCCGCATCTTCGTATTTATGGTTATGTGTTTATTCGTTGCGTCTCGCATAAATCAGATCGGCTGGTATCGTAGCCGTCCGTTTTTTCTCGATCCTTTCTTTGCATGTCCCCAACGAGGCTCTGGGCATAAGGAGCTAGGGCTTGATCCGTGAACTCGAGAAAGATCACCGCAAACTCGACGGACGCCCATGGGGGACGAAAAGAAAGATGAGGGAAGGTGGAGATCTCGGTCAGAACATTGGCCGAGGAGGCCCTCGAAAACAAAGAACGCGATGATGGATAGCTTTTGTCGTATCCTTCACTGCTACCCACCGGCCGGCGTGATTCCGCATCCGAAGAGTCACTCCGGGAGTTGCGACTCCCTTGCTGTACAAGTAAATTTTGACATTCCCATATTTGAGGGTCAAATAGACGCGTATGCCGTAGACAGATGGTTGAATCTATTAGAAGGATATTTCTCTGCTCATGACTTTTCTAATTTCGGGAGAAGATTATTTTTGCACTCCTCAAAGCTACCCTCATGTTAAGGACTGGGGGGCAACCTATCAGAGAGAACAGACCAAAGGGACCCTCTTCGTTCTCGGTTGTACCAACTTGGAATTTCTTTCCGAGACGCCGCCGATGAATGTGTGACTATCCCGTAGGGAGCTATGAGGACAAGTACATACAATGACCCACGCCGGCGACAACAAAGGGACTGTGGATGTGCACGAGCCGACGAATCACCCATACCGCGCACAAAGTTGGGTATCAAAGATTCGCAGAAACATTTGGTGCTAAAGTATCGCGCTCGTCTCGCACACATTCGTGAGGAAATGGAGTTCTCCTCGACATCTCCTCGCTTGGTACGAACATACCCAAGATGTCGCCGAAGATCGACAAGTAAATTCGGGAACAGTGAAGCGAGACTTTGATCTTCGTGAATCAAAAGCAAGGAAAAGGTGCTTCCAAACCGAAGGTAACAAAGGACCGCAGCATGGCGGCTAAAGACAACCCGTCAAAGCGACAAGAAAAGAACAACACCCAGAAAGCCAAAGAAGGACACGGGAAAGTGGTGTGAGTCTCCATAAGAGCTCCACTCACATGTCATTATGGGAGGCCCGCGTTACCGCTAGTGGCCGTGATGAGGGCTTCCGAGTCGATGCATGCTCCGACCCGAATCGTCGTAACTCCGTGCGAGGAATGAAAAAAGGAAACATTACTGATGCGGAGCCCAACGCCACCGTTGCCACCACAAAGGTCCAGAGCAGGAACCGAAGATCCGCAGGAGGAGGAACGTCTTCTTCCACTCCTCCCGCATGTGTAAAGGGGCCTCCAGTATGGCCCATTATTGCATACGGGGAGCCAAAAGAACCTCATTTCAAACAGACGCCCGTGGAAGCGGTTGGGCTTGCCGACCACGTACCACCTAACATCCACAGGACCACCGGTGGCTTCACCAAGGACGAGATCTCCGCGTCAACGCGGCCAGTATGCCTCGCTTCCCTATAGCATCGAAGCCCTTCACGATGAGGTATTATGTGATGTTGCTCCTATTGATGTTTCGATGTATTATTAGGACAACCATACTTGTGAAGCGTCATGTCGTGTATGAGTCTCGACCTCGTGTCGTTATTATTACTTTGGGAAACAAGTTGCATACAGGATACCAGAGGTACCACCCCCACGACTATTCCTTTGGTTATCGTAAAACAATGTAGTAAGTTTCCATTTCCAAACCAGAAATTCTGTCAATGATCCGCCCCTGCAAGGTGAAGACCAGGGCCACGACCTCCGCCTGTGGCCCTCCTCGCACGACAACAACAATGAAAGGTCGTGGAGGAGCATGGGGACATCTTCACCTCACCCACAGGGGTTCCTCTTGACCGGCCAGGTCAAGCACCCGACTGATCCGACCCTGTGCGCCACTACCCAATGGACCGACCTATCGACGTCCGGGTGGAAAATGATGAAATCAAGAGTGCGCATTCGAGAGCTCACAGGTGAAGGTCACATCGTGTCGTCCACGTCCGTGAGCCCGATCGGGAGCAGGCCAGAAGAAGGATGGGACGTGGAGACTCAGATGACTCATCGGCTACCGAACAAGATCACCGTCCGGAACAGGTACCCAATCCTGACGGATTGATGACCTTCTCCGGACCAACCCAAGGTGCAAAATATTTCAAGAAGATCGACTCCGAAGTCCGGGTACTTCACTGTGCACCAATTGAACCCTCTCGATGTGTGGAAGACCGCTCTCTTCAAAGCTAAGGAAGGCCTTTTGAATGGCTGCGTTTTCGGGGGCGGACCATCGTTCCGCAACCTTCATGAGGATGATGGACGACATCTTGTGGCCATTCACCAACTCATTCGTAGTGGTGTACTTGGATGACATTTCGATCTTCAAGAAGACTTGGGAAGAGCACTCATCACATCCGACAAGTCCTCCAAACACCGCGGCAACACAAGTTGTGTGCCAATTTGGAGAAGTGCACGTTTGGCATTGACCCGTTCAATATCCGGGATAACATTGTCGATGAAAGGGGGGTGCATGTGATCCAGCCAAGATCCAAGTCATTCGGGATTGGCCGCCCCCGACTACTATAACAGAAGCCACAGCTCGGGTCTTGCTAATTTCTACCGAGATTCGCAATGATTCTCTCTGGCTATCACTTGCCTTGAGCCAAGTCACCAAAGGAGGATGAGCAAAATTTTTTGGTCGAGAACCTCGTCAAGGCGTTCAAAGAACTGAAAAAATCGCCCGTTCGCCCCCGCGTTCACTCTGGCCGACTTGCGTTATATTTGAGACCGTACGTATGCCTCCCGACTATGCTATTGGGCAGCTTTTACTCACAACGGGGACATCTGTGCGTGCTATCACAAGGAGACAGCTTTCCTTCGAGACAACAAGTATCCACGATGACAAAGAAATGTATTCCATTGTGTGCCTTGCCGACAAATAAAGCATTATATTTGGGGAAGGAACAATCATCCACACAGACTACCTGCCCCCTAGTTTACATGTACACAAGGAAGTTGCGAATGATCGCCGCCATCGAAGTGGTCCACATATTCGCGAAAGCGCTTCATTTGAACATCAAGTACAAGAAGGGTAGCACCAATACGCGTGCATCGCCCTCACCGACCACCGAATGCCGCCACCACCGTGCTCAACTCTTGTGGGCACGAGACTTTCTGATGGCCGTTTATGAGAGTGACCTGTGACCAAGCACACTTAAAGTGGCACTCGGGGGCACGGTAAGTTCCAAATTTTCACCTCCAAGATGCACTTTTATGTCACCTCGGGACACCTTTGTGTTCCTTCAAGCGAGCGTGCCAAGATATATGGAAGCACACCACAGGCCGAGTCGTCAGTATTTCGGGTCGAGAAAATGAGTACACTACGTGCTATTTCTATTATTTAATCCTTCGAAAGGATGCTCTATAGTTAACATCGTATCCGCATCGTTGTGCTATTGCTAAACCGACCATCAAGGTTTATATACTCCACTACCTGCCTTGTCGACCGGTGGGAATCCATTCTGGCGGATTAAGAAGGCCTGCCCGCTTTCTACTAACAATGGAACACCCAGCGTGGTCGCGACGCATTTCTACATGCCACCGCGTTCCGTAAAATAATATCACAAACAGTAATAACGTTAAACCTTTTGAACGAGGGTGCACTTTGCATCCCATTTACTCACCAAGATTTCGGAGATAGTGTGTTCTCACATATTTTGTCCGTGCCCCTCCTCGTCATGATAAGTTATTTAAGTCCGTGCCAGCCTTTTCCATCCCCAAATTATTATTTTTAGACAGAGACACGGCCACCATCGGACGAAAATAATATTTCGTATGTACAACCTAAAGTATCCATTATTACGGGGGCTTTAAAGAGCTTCCCTGCGTACGAACACAACATAACCCAAGTTTCACGCTTCTAATTAGCTATTTCTTTTCAGCGGTTTTGGGATTCTCAAATCCACCATGTCTCCAACAATATAGCCACGCTGCTTACATCGCTCAAAGTTGACCACCAAAGTCCGTGGGCATTCGTTGGACAAAAGCAAGAAGCCACCCCAGCGCATTCACACATCCGCCAACACCATGACATATTGAGCGAGCCACCATGCCGTGCGCGCTACGATTAACACCGGCAAGCACCATTTCCGTGTGGCGACAAAGTATGGCTACACGGCAGCATGAGCGCCCTCACCGGGACCCCACCTGCAGCCGCCCACCCTGGAGCACGGGCTGGGACACCATCACCGCAAGGCTGAGAAGTAATGTTTTCTGTAGCCAGTAGCCCCACTGCCCTTGGTCTGACCCGCTTAATGGATCGCTTTCTGCCCATTTTCCACTTCCGCCGACACCCCGACATTGCGCAACGTTCTGGCACGAATAGTGAACCTGGGGATCGTATAACAGTGCCACCACAAGATTGTATCGGCGGACATGCAAATCAAGAACACCATGCCAGCGCGTAGATCCAACCGTATCGGGTTGTCAAAGCCGGCCAACTCCCGGCATCATGTTGAAAGTGGTTCACTAGACCTGCTCACAGAATTTCTATCCATGAGGAATCTCAACTAATGGGACTATTGCTGTTTTATGGGGAGGAAATGATCCAGACATTGTGTGTCACCTCACTATTCCGTCTGGGTTCACGATATTGTCTTTTCGCGCTCTGCTGGTATAATCACGAGCCACAGTTGTAGCTTTTTCTGTCCCTGACCTCCTGAGTCGCTTTGATGTCCGGCATCAGCGTTGGGTGACGAGTTACCACGACCAGGCACCGTCCCTATTGTACCGTAGTCCCCTGACAGAGCTTTCTAATGATGTATCAGTATGCGTCAAACGGAGATAGTATGCTGAAGACACCTTCGTGGTGTTGAAACATTCAATTTACCCAAACGGGGGCCTATAGTTTTTAAAAGCCCATCTCCTAGGTTAGGTTGGGACAAGCAGGGTTCTCCGTTTGCTTTCTCACAACAACAGGCTCGCCGCCCGTCGGGGGGCGTGCTCATATGGTTCAGACACCATATCTTCTTAGATAGCTACCTGCACTTAGTTGTTTATTTGGTCGTTCCATAAGCACTTCGCTGAGGAGTGAATAGAAATGAAGTGTTATTTCCGCCGCATCTCCGCATTTATGGTTGCGTGTTTATTCCGTTGCGTCCCCACAAATCCCGGATCGGCGGGTATCGTACGGTCTGCTTTTTCTCGATCCTTTCAGTATGTCCCCAACGCAGGGTTTGGGGAAGGAGCTAGGGGCTTAGATCTTCGGTGAACCTTGCAAGATCGACCAAGAACCTCGGGATGACGCTGGTGGGGGAAATATCAAAAGCAGATGAGGGAGCGTGAGATCCTTATCAGCGACGTTCGAGGGAGGCCCCTCAAAAACAAAGGGAACCACGACGGATAGTTGTCGTATCCTTCAATGGCGCTCCACCGGCGCGCATCCGCATCCGCAGCCACCCGGGAGTTGCGACCCCTCCTGCACAAGTAGCTCTTGACATTCTGGCTTGAGGGTCAAACAGACGCAGATGTCGTAGATAGATGGTTGAAATCTATTAGAAGGATATTTCTCTCGTTTCAAGCAGACTTTTCACCGGGAGAAGATTATTTTTGCACCTCAAAGCTACCCCCATGTTAAGGACCGGTGGGAAACCCACCGTGAGAACAAGGACCCTATTAACCCTCTCTCGTCTCCTACCGTACCAACTTGGAATTCTTTCCCGAGACGCCGTCAAGGAACAAATACTATCCCGTAGGGAGTTGTGGAGATGGGCAGACACAATGGACCACGTCACATAAACAAAGGGACCGGTGGCGGTGGCATCGAGTCGACTAACTGCTCCATACCCCGCGCACAAAGTTGGGTGGCATCAAAAGATTCAGAGAAACACGCAAAGTAGCGATCGCACCGTCCGCACGTACACATTCGGGGAGAAAATGGAGTTCCTCGACATCTCCTCGGTGCACGGCACACCCAGCATGCCGCCAAGATTGAGCAGAAATTCAAACGAAGGTTTATGACTCGGATCCGAATCAGCAGGAAAGAAGCTCAAACCACAGTAACGAGTGACGTGAGTACGTGCCGCTAAAGACGGTCCCACAAAGCCACAAGAAAAGAACAACACCGTAAAGCCGTGTTAAAGGACACGCAGTGGTGTGAGTTCCATAAGAGCCCACCCACAAACAGCGTGAGTGTCGTGCTGCTGGGGCCGGCTAGTGGTCGAGATGAGGTGGGTTTCCCAGCCTGAGGATGTTCATCCGGTCAATCCCAAATCCCAAAGGGTAACGAAAAGGTAACATTTATTGATGAGCCTGGACCACCGCGGCCACTAAAGGTCCGTAAGGAGGAACTGAAGATCCAGGAGGATAACGCTTTTCCACTCCCGCATGGGTAAAGGGCTTCGTATGCCTATTGTCAAGAAGGAGCGAAAAGAACCTATTTCCAGGCACGCCGTGAAGCGGTTGGGCTTGCCGACCATGTACCACCCAATATCCATACACCATCGGGGTGGCTTCACCGCGACGAGATCTCCGTTGCCGCCCGTAAGAGCTGCCTTAGCATCGTTTCTCTTCACGGATGAGGTATTATGTGATGTTGCTCCTATTGGGATGTTTCTACAATATTAGGATAAACGACAGCTTGTAAAAGCGTCATGCGTCGTGTATGAGTCTCGACCTCGTGTCGTTATTATTACTTTGGGAAATAGTTAGACAGATACCGCAGGTACCACCTCCTACGACGCATTCTTTGGTTACCGCAAACACGGTAGCAGCTCATTTCCCAAACCCAGCTCCAGCTTAATGATCCGCCCCTGTGGTGGCAGACTGGGCGCCACCCTCTAAACAGGCTCCCTCCGCACGACAACAACAAATGGATAAGGCTGGAGGAGTATGGGGACATTTTCACCCTCACCTGACAGGGGTTCCTCTCAAGACTCACTGGCGACCCCATTGATCCGACTTGTGTGCGCGACGATCAATGGACCCCATCTATCGACGTCTGCTTCCGGAAAATGACGAAATCAAGAGGCGGGACCAGAGCTGTTGCAAAGGTCACATCGACCGTTCATCGCCCTCGTGAGCTCATACCGAGCAGCTTTTGACATGATGACGTGACTTCTGACACTATCTGCGTCGAACAAGATCACCTGGCCGGAATAGGTGTACCCAACTTCTCACTGATTGGATGACCTTCTCGGACCAACTCCACAGCAAAATATTTCGTAAGATTGACTCAAGTCTGCATTTGTGTACCATCGAACTCGATGGGAAGATCGCTAAAGTAGCAGGAAGGCCTTTTGAATGGCTGGTCATGCCTTTCAAGTTGACGATCGTCTCGCAACTCTTCATGAGGATGATGGGATTTACATCTGTGGCCATTCACCAACTCATTCAGAGTGGTGTACTGGGATGACATTCTCATCTTCAGCAAGACTTGGGAAGAGCACCTTCATCACATCCGACAAGTCCTCCAAACACCGCGGCAACACAAGCCAGTGTGCCATCGTTGGAGAAGTGCACGCTTGGTGCACACCTGTGTTCAATATCCGGGATACATTATTGATGAAAGGGGGCACAGATCCAACAAGATCCAAGTCATTCGGGATTGTCACTTCGACTACTATAACAGAGTTTCAGCATTGGTCTTGCTAATTTCTACCGTATCTTATTGATTTTCATATCATTTCGTCTTTGAGTCAAGTCACCAAAGGAGTGGTCACATGCAAATTTTTTTTGGTTTGAATTTCAAACAGACATGCTCAAAGAATTGAAAATCGCTCTGCTTCGCCCCGTGCTCACCTTACCAGACGCAGGCACTACATTTGAGATCGAGATGATGCCTTACCATGTTATTACAGTGCCGATTTGGCACAGATCCGTAAGTATATCATACAAAGGAGACATTTTCCGAGACAACAAGTAAGTATCCCACCTATGACAAAGAAATGTATTCTGTCAAAAGTCTGTCGACAATGGAAGCATGACATTTTGGGGAAGAAACAATCATCCACATGACTAACGTTCCCTCAGTCACATACATACACAAGGGAAGCGTGCGAATGATCGCCACTTAAGTGGTCCAACACATTCCGCAATGAAGCATTTGAACATCAAGTACAAGAAGGGTAGCACCAATAATGCTGCGGCATCGCCTCAGCCGACCAACCATCGTAGCGCTCACCACCGTGCCGAATTTTGGGGCACGAGATTCTCCTTCGTATTGGCTGCGTTTCTATGAGAGGACCAGACCACACTTTGTATACATACCTTTGTGTGCACGAAGTTCCAAATTTTTCACTTCAAAGATGTACTTTTATGTCACTCCGGGACACCTTGTGTTCCTTCGGGCGAGCGTTGCCAAGATGACATGGGAAGCACACTGCTAGCTTTAGGCCGCCGGGCATTTCGTGGTCGAGAAAATGTGACAATACTACGAAGTATTTCTTATTGGCCTAACCTTCGAAAGGATGAAGTCGAGAAGCACATCGTATCCGCATCGCCAGCAAGCAGCAAACCGACCATCAAGAAGTGGTATTTATACTCTATCATCACCTCCTTAGTCGACCGTGAATCATCTTCATGATTATGTTGTACCGTCAGCTTACATTTAGCTGACCGAGTTGTGGTCGATGACAAGATTTCGACGGTCATCATGGCGGCCGAGAAGAAGACACAGAAGCCACTGCGAACCTTTTTTGAACGAGTGTGGGTGCACTTTGGGATCCCACAGCTCATCATATCGCATCAGGATAGCAGTGTTCCTCAACATATTTTGGTCCGGCACCGGTCGATGTTGGACACAAAGCTCACCAAGTCCACGCTTCATCCCCAAACGTATTGCCTATTGCAGGTCGCCACCGTAACGATTGTACACATTCCGCGTATGTACAACTCAAAGCATCCACGCACATGGACGAGAGCCCTCCCCCATGTACAACATGCTGAGGAATCTCGGTTTCCACAATTAATTGGCCATAGCCTTTGTGGGCTTAGATTTTGACCACTATGTCTCATTGACATAGCCATGCCGTTTGCAACAAGCCAAAGCCGATTCACCTCAAGGTTCCACTGCTGACAAAGCAAGTAGCTTCATCCTACGCATTCAACACATCCGCCAACAAAGTTCATGATATTGACAGAGCCACAATGCGAAGTACAAGTGTGCCGCCATGATCAACACCGGGTGCCACACCACTTCTGTGTGGGCGACAAAGCATGGCCACACGAGGTATGGAGCGCCTCACCGGGACCACCGCAAGCCGCCCACTCCGATACGGGCCGTACACCATCACCGCGCGTCTCCGTAGGCAATGCCTTCGAGCGCATTCCACCCGCGTCCCCAACCGGGCACCCGCCTCAATGGACGCTCGTCTCTACTTTCCACCTCTCGTCGGACACCTCGACATTGCGTAACAACTCACACCACCGTAGTTAAACCTGGGACCGCATGGAACAGCCACCGTCGATTGTATCATGGACATGCAAATCAAGAACACTCGTCATCACAGTATCCAATCACCGTATCGGGTTGTCAAAGTCGGCTAACCCCCGCACCAAGGAAAGTGGTTCACCGTGACCAAGTTCGGTTATAAATTTCCTCATCTCACATGGAGGAACTTGAACGCAATGGGGACCATTGCTTCCTAAGGGGGGGAGGAACAGATCCGTGTGGACAGCTGGTGGCCACCCGCCCATTCCACTTGGGCTCTACCATTGTCTTTCTGGGCTTTTTCCGTTTGGCATAATCTTACTATTTTTAGCAGCTTTTTCGGTCCCGAACTTCCTATTGCTGAGGCCCTGGGCGACGTTTTTTACCTAAAGCGCCAGCCGACCCCTCTCGACAAAATTCGTCCCGACAACTCGTAGTCCTCGGATAGAGCTTTCTAATGATGTATCATATGCTACCAAACGGAGATAGTATGCCAAAGTTACGTCCTCGGAAGTTGAAACACCAATTTACCCAAACGGGGCCCATAGTTTTTGGCGCTTCATCTCCTAGGGTTAGTTTTTTGGGATGTTTAGGGTTCTCCACTGTTTCTCAATAATAACAGGCCCTCGCGCCTCATTGTGCGCTCGCAGGTTTGTAGCCACCACATCTCTTCTCGCAGATAGCGCCGCATTCTAGCTAGTTTTATTTCCATTGTCTCTAAGCAAATTTCAAATTTTTTGATATTAATGAAATGAAGTGTTATTTCCGTCAGATTTCGTATTTATGGTTATGTGTTTATCTCCCGTTGCGTTCCGCATAAATCCGATCAAGTTTATTTTTGAAATTTTTCATACATTTTTGAGGTCGTATGACTAATGTGTCTTGGGACAATTTTTTTTTTGTAAAACTCTATAACTATCTATTTATATGATTTCAGCGTTTTCCTCATGTTTATTGTGTAATCATATTCAATTATGTGAATTTTTTCTTTTACATATGTTACGAATGTCTCATTAAAACGATTGTTAAAGAATCACCAATGTTCAAATTTCGGAAATGTGTTGATATTGAATAAAATAAAAGTGTATTTCCAAAAGTCTAACTCTTAGGAACAATCTATGCAAACATGGATTTTCAATAAGATAAACACCAGTAAGTTGTAATACCACAAGTTGTGGAGTTTGTTTATGATGATACAATTAATACCAAATGAAATGGCATCGCAGAGAAGTTCGATCCACACGCTATACCAAAGGATATTGTTCATCGATCTACCAATAAAATCCCTTGAAAGCTCACTAACTCGCCATTCGTAGGAAAATGGCCCATTGACTGCAGAGACAGATTCTCGCGTACTACGACTAGCACCATCACCATATCCAACAAAGGGTTCTCAAGATTCCGTACATCTACGATGAATGTAAAGCAAATTAATAACGTCAAGAAAACTATAAAAAAAATTAAGATAGTGAATTCAAATCAACATATATATACAATATAAATACAAAAAATTACTACGCTCATAATTAAGAATAGTAACGTTTCAAATAATAACCTATTTTTAGGCCGCACCAATGGAATTCCATCGTTATCAACCAACCCATAGGTACCCTTAGCAAGAAATATTTTGAAAATATAGGGCCATGCCATAATGGCTCAAATTTTCCGTACCTATTACATGAGCTTATTGATCGTAAAGAAGGATCAAGTCGCCCTCTAAGAAAATGCGAGGCTAGAAATTTTTGTCATATTGTGCCTTGATACGTCTTTATGTGCACTTCGTTGAAAATTGGCTTCACGAAGCATTTCATCAAGATGGATGATAAGGAGACGCCATTTCTTCTTCTCGAGGGTGAACAAGTCGTGAGCCAGAGTTTTAACACGGTATTTCACATTGGATTGGTAAGACAGCTTCCGTACCATACACCAATTGAAAGGAGTAAATCCAATTGTGCTTTCACCGAGGTTCGATATTACAGTGAAAGCAAGATCAAATGCCAATTTATTTTACAAACTCCTATCATTCATTGAAGCATACGTTTAAGAATATTTTTTAATAGCCTCAACTTGTCCATTTGATTGTGGATAATAATATAGAATTATCATGTGAAAATCAAACTACAAACAATTTAGTCATCATATGGTTGCGAAAAATGATTCCCATGATCTACAGCTATAGCCTATGGGACTCCAAACCATGCACAACATGATCGACTAGAACCAACACAAACACATGCCTGAGTGTGATCGAGGCATATTTTTTTAAGAGCCTGGCGGCTAAAAAGATGGCTCTCAAGGTGCATCCAGATCAATCTAATTTCATGAATGCGCCGGGTAAATCATCTATAAGGTTGAACAATGTGTTTGATGACATTGAAAGCATAGTCCATTGCCCTCAAAAATTTTCCCCAAATATCTTTAAAACCAAATGGAAGTTTTGTTAACAAAGCCCTGTGTTTATAAATGTTCTCTTATGTTGATCCTCTAGGTGGACATTGATTTGATCGTAGCCAGAAAATCCATCCATAAACGAAAAGATTTTGAATCTAGCACAATCATCAATAATTCATTTATAAAGGGAGTAGGATAGTTGTCTTTGGACACCGGGGCTGACATCCCGATAATTGACGACACTTCAATAGTTCCTTGTCGTTTATGACAGAACCATGTTGGAAACCACTCGTTATTAGCGGAATGGTGGTATATGAAACCAAAGACGTTAAACATTTTTCAACTTCTCGCTTTGATGGAAGCGGCTTTCTTCGGGATGAACAAGATGAAGCGCTATTGACGCACCGGTTTCACATCGTATTAAGTTAATAGTGTGTTCAACAATACTAGTATCTATGCTTCTATTTCATAAGACTAAGTGAATATATCACTGAATTCATGTAGCTTAGAGAGAGATATGTTTCGAGTTCGATGGAGAACAAGATACACCAACATGAATATTTTCTACAATGCCAAGTTTGGTCAAAATATCACATAGAAATGGTCTCTTAAATATTTGACATATTTCACTCATAATCGATTGCATTAATAGGTAAAGAATTCAAAGGATTTTGATTGATGGGTGATATAGTTCACTAAGATAGTTTTCTTCTGTTGGGACCAAGAAGATGGGAATATGATGGTAATATTCCCATGGTTCTCCTTCACATCATGGCTTCCAAAATATTCTCATCTTTCAAGAACATTGAGGAAAAATGGTCGAGGGGAGTACCAAAATCTGAAGCGAACGATCAACCCAATGACTCTGACGTTGATTTCGAATTTTCCGCCCAAGCGTATAGATTGATTTCCGTTGTTAAATCAATAGGGTTGGGCGGAAGAAACTCATCCAACGTAACAATTTTTTAATCACCTATACCTCCCTTAAGCCGTATGAGGAAGAGATCATGTAATGTGCCTCATACTTTTTGTAATTTATGCCGACGTTACCATGTATGGCAAAAGGCTCCCATGAGAGTGAATCCCTTAAGAGTCCTACACCAATGTTCTATGATAGGCTTGGGGTGCGTGAATGAACTAACGTTCTGGGTTGACTGTGAGTCGCAGGCAAAGAAGGATAGTCAAGGAATGACTCGTGATAGTACCTTTTTTATATATGGAAAGGAAATCATTCTTGGGGCCATGTAGAAACAATTGCGTGAATTGGCATATACCCATGGCCTTCCAAGTAGAATATTATAGTTTACGGGGTCTTTCAACAACCTTGACACCATCATTCAACGTTTTTCCCCTCATAGTTCAACATGCGGTGTTGGTTAATAATACCACAAGGCTTATATCTACACTATCAAAGCCTTTCAACATCGTTGATGCGATTGTGATAAGCGCGTGAGCTAAGTGACTTCCAACAATTTAGAGACATAATGCATGTAGATGCTCCCTCATCAACAATAGCGATGAAAAAGGCATCGAGAACATTTACTCTGTATGGATAATGCCAATTCTTCTCACATCAGCACATAGCCCTTGTTATTAAAGATGACAAGATTAGAATCCGCCCCTGACTAATTACACCAATAGCCGTCAACAAAGCCTATTTTTGGGAGGGAAATTTTGTAATACTCGAAGAGCGTACATAGCTAAAGTGGCATTGTCAAATATTCAACTATATTGTAATTTTTTTCAGCTCTTTTCTTGAGGATTATATGTCTATTTGTGAGTTACTCCTTTGGTGGCTTGATTGTCAATTAGAAATATAGCGCATCGACTTCATATTAGACGGATTCATAGTCGAGGTAGTAGGTTGATTATGACTTGACTACCATAATATCATTATGTGTTGACACCAAAATATATGTTGAAGGTTTGTGACCTGATAACATAAGTACTTCGTAATCTCAGAACTCGGATCCGTAGCAACCATGTTTGTGTTCGGATTTGAAATGGGGTCTATCAACATAGCGGACGCATAAGCCTTCACGATTTTTACATCAGGCCAGTAAGAGTGAAAAATCCCTAATAAAGTGTTCTCATTAGTAGACAGGTGGAGAACAAGGACGCAGCGATCGATGATTTTTCCTACGAAAAGCGAAAGTTTTATATTTCTTAGATTTCCTTTTCTTACTTAGTTGCTTATCACTTTTCCCTCCTCAAACGACGTGGCACTAATTTCTTAAGAAGGTGCGTGATCGATGCGTAGTGTGATGTGTGCTTGTAGTCCCACAATCGTCTCCGGCATGATATTCTTTTAATTAAGGTGGAATAGCAAAATTAGATGTTGGCGTGTCGTAATTTTTTTCAGTATGCCGCATCGAGGTAAATCAAGTCTAAATATTGGCACAAATGACACCTGCTCTTCTATGATGATGCCTCCCTAATCCACATCCTCGCTATAGATGGTAACAAGGATCAATGAACCATTCATCATGATTTGATATGGAACAAATGTCTTAATCATTCTACAACGACGGTGCCACTCATGAATATGATCGTAAATGTGACAGGCATTAGTCCGTTTGAAATTTTCAAGAGTTCCATTCCATTTTCATACCATATGGGTAACTAAAAATGAGTCAAAACAATAGTAGCTAGGGTAGTGAATTATCAAAATAAAGCTTCCAGGTAATTCAAATGTACCATTTTGTAGTTTAGATTCCATGAGCGTATGTCAGAAAAGACATAGTTTCCAACAGAATCATCATTTAGGGAGTGTGATGAACACCATAAATGATAAGTCATGACATGAATGACGGATTCTCCGGTTTCCATTGAACTTAGGAATATCCGAGGGTAATTTGTGAGGTATCATCGGCCACCAAGGAGCATAGTACTGGATCATTAGTTAGTTGACGAAATCGTAGCAACTCTAAAGCGGCAACAAAGGGCAACCGTCTATTATGTGCTGACACAGCGTGTAAGATGGAATTTCTTGAAAAATAGGTTTTTGAGTACCCGCATATGAATATGCTACCTGCAACCCGTATAGGGTTTGTTTTGAAAAGAAAAGGCTTGAGGATTCGTTGACCAAAACCTCGATATGATACTTGTTAAAATGAAGTTTGAGGCATTTGCGCTCGAGGTCGGCCAAGGGTTCCATTTCACTCAATTTTATAACCCAAATTAGGATAAATTTTGGATTCGCTTGAGGATAATTATAACCATATTGTGGCCGTGTATCCCATGTGCAAATGGTAAACCACCTTGTGAATAAATGATTCGATAGTTGTTGTAAATAAACCGAAGGATTTGGAGTCCGTGGACCCTATTTGAGGGTATGGAGTTGAAGGACCCGCTGATAAGGTTGTAAAACATTTTGATTTTGTAATGTTGGTAAATAGCATATTAACAAGTGGAAATGATGTGGATGTAACAGTTGAACTAGTTGATACGAGTGTAAAAGTGTCGTGTTCATAGAAAAGTGGGTTGCCATTGAAAAACATTCATTTCGACATTAGGTTGACCAAAGTGACAGTATCACATCAGGACTAAAGGTTTCGCCCAACATGAGGAGGGTAATAAGATGGAAAATATTTCTCTCCAAATGCCGGGAGTCCGCTGATATGGTACTTGAAGGAATAGACCCGTAAGGACTCATTGAGATTGACTCCATGATGTGTATAAAGAATCAAGTCGTTCAAATAATCACTATAGGATTACTTTTATTAAAGACTAGATGATGACATTGGTAAAGTCCATGGGTTTGAAGATGCGCGTAGAAAATTCCGCATAATGATTTGTAACCTGATGTTACCATAGGGCCACCATGAAAATATGACTTGGTGGAAGTTGTGAACATCGACAAGTAGCAAGGATGCGCCGACGTAATTGTAGTCATATGGCCCAACCGAAGATGTTGGTTTAGGCATGGTTACTGACCAAATGTATACCCTTTTGAATCAATGAGAGTTTGACAGGGTACCAGGATCAACAAAAGAATATTGTGATGATTGAGGAAAAGACTCGTACAAGTGAAGGTCCTCCTCAAAATGGGTGGGAGTTAAAGGTGTCTCTGCCTCAGGATTTCTTCATCATAGTCAAACTAGGTGGAATTACCTACCGTCGGGCCCAAAGTAAATTCAGGGGTGGTTGACCGTGGTGATATGGGAGACTCAATGACCACAGAAATTTGTGGGATGACCAAGGTGAACAACTTCGGGTTGTACCAATTCAGATTCAGATGTTCGGCAAACAAGACAGATTTGGATCAACTTTTGGTTGAACAACATCGGGTCCAAGAGGTAGGTCTCACCGATTTGATGGACTGCGACCACGAGTATCGTGAAGACTCCGTTTCTTAAAATATTAGATGAACCTAGATGTGTAGAAACAATTTGAGCTAACTCCGGTTTATGGGAAGATGATGTTTCACCAAAGGTATGGATTGTACTTGATTTGCGCAGTGTGATCACGCTGCCACTGTAAGCAACTTCCGGTGGCAAAGGTGGTTTTAATGCTTGTTCGCCTAAATGAGAGGGAAAAGGATTTTTCTTCTTCCATGATTACTAATTTATTTTAACCAAAAACAAATAAAAAAATTAAAAGGTAATTCTAGCAAAAGGGTTTACCAAGAAATCGTGAATCGTAATACCCTTGGCGAACCAAGAAGCACGGCAGTAATCTCCCCCCCCCCGAATATTGTGTTCGGTGTATCGTACCAAGCAAGGCCGACTCCTGGGTTCACTGTGGATGGATAGCACCTAATGATCCTCCAAAATATACCCAAAGGTATGTCGAGGCTCAAGTCCGTATGGAAGTATCTCGATGTGAAACCACACAAAGGAGAGCACCTTTTTGTAATTTTCATAATCGTAACACCACCGATATACCCAGGCACGTGGGAAAAGCTACGAAGATACTTACATGGCCGGGAGTGACATATCACACTCGAATGTATCATGACAAGTTAACGATAGCCGTTATGTTTTACAATGCCGTAACACGTTCTAGCTTCCAGATCTTCAATGTTATCATTATGGTTCCAATGCTTTGTTAGGCATTTGAGATAAATTTTAAGTGATATTGTTTATAAATTTTCCTTTCAAATGTTCACCGCGATGATGTATTGTAAATTCCTAAAATGTCAACTAAGAATGATAATAACGCCACTTTCAGCTTAACAATCCAGCTACTAGAGGGAAAGAGAAATCAATTTCAAAGCAAACAAATCAAAGAGCACAAACTAATGCGGGATTTCCTAATTGTTCCTTTTGCAAAACACAAACCATCACATGTAAATGCAAACTTTTTCTTTTTACTCCTTTAATTTTATGAATGCAAAGAAACTAAGTGCACTAAATCAACAAAAACAAATGCCTTTAATTTTGAGAAATGATAGTTATAAACAACAATTTTCTTTTGAAGGAAAATGAGTGAATATAAACAACAATTTCTCTTTGAAGGAAAAATAAGGAATTAAACAAATAAATTTTTCCTATAAGGAACAAATAATTTACAACAATTTCGTCTAAAAGCAAATGGATCTAATTCAACAATGAAAATACTTTTGAGCTTAATTCATCAATGATAAAGAAATACGCTTAAACAAACATTGAACAAATTTTTATTTCAAATGATAGAGGTAGATAAGATCACTTGTCAATATGAGGCTCGACTCTTTCAAAAACACAAAAGAGAGAAAAAATTGAAAACAAATTGCAACGACAAACTCAAAGGAATTTGATGGTTTGGGGAAATGAAGTCTCTAAAGAGATACAAAGGCTCTATGCACCTGTGCCCGAAAGGGAGACAATTCTATGCAAAGCACCGTGTCCCTTCCAACAGTGTTGGGCGGAATGGGGTCAGAAAATACGCTGTTTAACACACTTCTAATGCAAATTGGATTTAAAGCTCAACCTTTCCGAGTAAAAACTACCGGGTGAATAAACAAGTAGCAAATTGAGAAAATACACCTAGGATGAATGGTAAACTTCCCGGCCGGAGTCGCCGCCGTTTATTATGCAAAATTATGTATTATGGATAAATCATTCTTCCCCAGATGTGTGCTTATCTAGAACAAAAAATTGAAGACTTTAGGACCACTTTTCCTCACTATGAACAAATACGTAATGAAATAAGAAGCTTACTTGAGTCCAAGCACTTCCAAAGTCTCCTTTCAAGTTGTTTTCGTCGTAGCTTCAAATTCTATCCAGCCGTGAAAATATTTCGGTAAGAATGTGTTAGATCTGGCCCTTGCAGCCTTCCTCCGTGATCGGCATGCTCTTACAAAGTGATTTTATGTCTTCCTGTCAAATTTTGTTTATTTCAAAGAGTCTTCAAGCAAAATTCTGGTCACTAGGCATTAGGTCTAGGGTTTGGTTTCACTCTTTCTAAAAGTTGTCCAATGTCAGTCCATGTCAAAATTGTAGCTGAGTGTACCATCATTCGCAGGGTTTTCATCATCACAAGTTCTATTGAGCTATTTTACACTCTCCTGTTCACAAGCTCTCACCAGGTTTAGGTAAGGTCCATTTCCCTCTCCTAGGTTTTGAGGTAATTCCTCTTGGATGGTCAAATAATTAGAAAAACTTGTATCCTGATGTTCACACACATTCCCCTATCCTTAATGTACCTTATTAAACACTTCTCATCACTGACATCTCCTAAAATTCCTATTTTTGCACAAACTCCTAGTTTCTTGCCACAACTTGGCACTTTTTTCAGGCTAGGCTCCGTGTTTTGCCCTTTTGACCCCTTCCCTCACTCAATCTCGGAGATTACACTTTCCCTGCTTCCTAACATCTCACTCACTTCCAAAAATTTCCCCAAGAATTTAGAACTCTTTATCCTCTTCATTTCCCGTCTATTTTCGACAAAATCCCTGTCGACACATCGGGATAAGTTTCACTCAAAAGATGTTTCAGAGAAACGTTATTAATTTTGAAAACTGAGAGGTTTTTGTCCAGAACATGAAGTGAAGAAAACCTCCTTTACTTTTCACACATAGGCCATGACAGAGAAATGTCAAAAATACCGTTTCCTCAAGAGAATTGATGCACCCGTCAGTGCAGGTGTTGGGAGATTTGATTTTTGACAGGGAAAATGAGCTCCGAAATTAAAATTCCACTTGGGTTGGATAGCCAACATCTATATATTTCAAAGAGCCATCACGTGAGCTCAATTTGATGCTGAAGTACCTCAAAATCAGTTGAAAGGCGTGCGACCCACTTGCTCTGTGGTGAGACCCACTTAAATTTTTGGCTGAATTTCTCAACTTCCGTACCGCAGTTTCCGCCGCCTTTGGACCGTCTGTTTGGGATGAAATTTTGAGTTATTATACAAATTTATGTTTGGGTATGTAAATTTTGGTTCATTTTTACCTATTCTTAGAAGATTCTACCTTTAAAAAGTGAAAATCATGTAAATGGAATCAACATTCTTTTAGAGGCAAGTTGTTAGTCGCCAGATTTTAGTTCCTTGATTAGAATTTGGTTGAAACTCGAATTCTCGAAGGAGAATTGACCCATAGAGGTGTGGAAGGTTAGATGATCTATAATGATGTAATTTCTCAATCATTTTCATAGGTTGAGAGGTTGGACTTCTTTTGTATTCTTGGCACCTGGCTGTACATTATTTTTTCATATTTTGGCTAAGGAAAGATCAAAGGTTTTGGGCACCGTTGGATTTTGTGGTGTTCTGCCTTTGATGGTTTTTTCTCTCTATTTACATTGTAAGTTCTTGATGTTTAGTCATGTATGCTATTTCTCACTCATGCTTCTTAAATTAAATGAATGAGATGAGAATAACCATTATTCAAGGGCAGTTCTTCCGCCTTTGAATTCATTTATTTTTCATGTTTTCCACCGTTTGAAAAGGATCCATGTTCATCCTTTCCTTTTCAGCTCTTGTTCGTTCTGATCCATCCACATATCCAATCTAAAGCACTTTGAGACATTCACCTACTCGGCTCCAACTCGAATTCTAAAGGTCCGACCTTATCCCCACCCAAAATTTGTTTTTCCCATTTTCCAACGAAAACCCAAAAATAAAAATCAAACATACCTATCTCTTTACTAGCCTAAAATCAGTTCTATTTTAAGTCATCTTAATTCTATTGCTCACTTTTTTTTATCGAGATTGACGGAGAGAGTTCAGTCTCGTCCTCGTGCAGGCTGAAGGCTTGAGGTTGAGCGTGCCTGGATGTAGCCTTGATTTTTACCTATTTCAGCCTAAGGTAGACGTGAGCGCTAACAGAATGAACACTAAATGAACAAGAGATAGCAATAATACATATGTCTATCTGCGTATTTATCGAAATCAATGAAGCATAAAACCATATACATCGTAGAAGAATTCATAATATGGAAACATGAACTTATACAAGATATATGGGAAAGTAAGAAGCAATATTGAAGGAAGATAGAAGGGGAGGTTACAACCGTTGATTGACGGAAGTGACCATCTCCAAAAGCATCCCAACCTCATCAATGCAAATCTCTCCAAAGAGCATGTTACACAAATCAACTCCTCAATTGAAATTCCACCAAGATTTCTCTACTCAAATTCTTCCTTATCAAACACACTATGATCTATGCTCAATTTATAGAGGATCTGAAGGAAGTTTTACAATCAATGAATTTACAATAATAGGCAAGAAATGTTCCCAATCTTGTAGATGTCAAATGGACACATGGATTCGAAGTTTGACACATGTAGTTCCTAGAAGGTAATCGCTAAGTGGAGATTCCTAACAATGAGAATTTCACTCCATAAATGTGACTACAATGCACTTATGAGAGTGTCTTAGAAGTGCTTTATAGAGCATCCTTGAATGGGGCTACTTGCATATGCAACACACTTATTCCCTTTAGATGCAAATGCTGATGAGTTCCCCATGATATATTATAAACTTAAAATCTTGGAAACCTTTTGCATACAGAAAATCATGAATGATTTGTCTTTGTTCTTTGTATTAGGGCACAGTAACTGAAATGATAGGGGATGATAGACCCTATTCATTGTCCTCGAGACACAAACCACAACTGTGTCATTAATGAGTTCAAAATTCTGATTATAACACTAGGAATCTCAAACTCCACATGCGGTGATTATAGTAAAGGCATATTTTTTGTAGCTCAAAGATTCGTAGGAGTCCCTCAACTAGTGAAATTAATATATGGTAAATTTTAGAGGTGAGTGCGCTCAACTCTGTGCCCAGAATCCCCAACTAGTTAATGGAGGAGATATATTGTAAATCCCAGAGGGTGGAATCTATTAGGCATAGGAATTCTCGACCGATGAGTGGTGGGATATATGGTAAAGCCTAGAGACTAGGAGATAGGAAAATTCTTTATGGTGTAGGTGGATAAATCCGAAGGAATCCATTCTTGTTTAGGGCCTAGTGATCTAGTGGGGATTGTGATAAATCCTACAAAAATTGGATTGGTTTTGAGTCCCACATTCATGTTAGATAGGAAGAGGGTGATTGGAAGTTGAAAAGAAAGATTTGGTCAACCTGGCACCTTATGGTCGGGTGGTTCAAATTCCCAGTACCACATTGGCTTTTGCATTCATTAATAAGATCTCCTTCTCCTTGGTATTTCATGTAAAATGCAGTGGTTTATAACTGATTGCATGGGTTGCTATATCCTCGTTATTTATGTTGGTTATATGCTTGTTATGAGTGTTTTTTATGAAATACTGATGTATGGTTTTCATCATGTTTTTTGTAGAAAATGAATGTACAATGAATATATCTCCTATTAGATGATAATGTAGATATTTTGACATGGTAATAATTATTCTTTATGGATCTCAAATAAGATGAGACCTCAGGTTTTATTTTGTTGTTATGACCTTAGGACCTCATATTTCCGACATGTTTGACAGATGTTTATCATGGCTAGTAGGGGGCCAGATAAATTACTTGTATTAGTGATTGTAGTAGTAGCTTTATTCCACCGTTATTATTCATTTCTAGAAGTTCCATGAAGTTCTAGGAAGTGCTCCAAGACTCAGCTCCCCGAAAAAGTGGCTCGTAATTCGGTCTTTGACACAGGTTCCCAAAAAGTCCATATTCATTATCATACTCAGTGTGATGATGAATGCCTCATAGCCACATGGCGGATTTTCATGGGAGGATCGAGGATCTAGAAGGGTTAAGCCACCCGGAATGCTAGTTGGCTCCCAAAGTTTTTTTAGCATGTGTGGGAGGTAAATTGGTTTGGGAAAGTATGTCATTTCCCCACATTATTAAATTTATGCTAAGCAGTTTAATTCACATCATAGTAGCCTCGTCACATGTTTACCCTAGTGGATTAGAGCCAAGTTCACTCCTTGACTAGATCAAGGTTTGTTGGTCATGCATACATTTCTGGGCTTATGTGTTCTTTATGGTTATGGTTCATGTGATCGTTGTGTATGCACAACGGTGTTCATGGTTGTGGTTGTGTCGCCATGTGAAATTTGATGGTCTCGTTGAATAGATGTGTTGTCGTTAGTGCATTTCAATTATATTTTGCTATGTATGTTAGTGTTTATATGTTGTTACACATACATTGACATGGTGAAATTGTTGTGCACGAGGTCATGGTATGGTCGTATGGTCATGCATTGATAACTTGATAATGTATTGAGGTATTTTGATGTGTTGCATTATATTAGATATAAATTTTCAGATTCAATCGTGTTAAGTGTAGTTCATTCTATCTATGTATCCATTTCCATGAGAGCTAGTCATAACTAACTAATTTCTCACAATTTTTGAATAGTCCACTTAGTACCCATTTCATCGGGTGTTTCTCATAAGGGTGAAGAAGTGGGACTAAAACTAGTGAAATGAATCACATAGTGTCAATCATCACTTCGCTATACCCAATAACGAGGACTTCATGTAGCCCACCCATCCCGTATCGTTTTTTGTCAAGTACGTTTAACTATGGAGTTTCACCCACAATCAAAGCCACTTATCTTGCTACCCCATATTTAGAACCTTAGCAAGTAGTGTGACTCATGAAAAATTCAATTAGAGCTCCTTTCACTTTTGTATTTAAGTATTGAGGGGTTTTTGCAATGCATTATATTAGATATCATTTTTTGTCTAACTCTATTAAGTAAGATCTATGATCGTTTCCAGAGAGGTAGTCATAATCGACTAATTTCAATATTTCCGAATAGTCCACTTAGCACTCATTATACTCAAGTGATGTCAGGTGAAGATAGAACAACTCCAAAATAGAAGAAAAGTAGGAGATAAACACTCTTATAATTCCAACCACTTCATAAGCTCTCCTTTACATTACATAAATGAACATTTCTTGGATAATAGAAATGAAAGAACCTCCTTCTATATATAGGAGTCCATGGGGTCACACATCCCCAGCCTACCTAGTAATAATAATGTAAGGGCAAAATAATAAATAACATTAAATATAGGGGTACAACAATAATAACAAGGGGTTACACTAACAACAATTATGGACTCCACTAGCAATATAGGGACCTAAAATACACCCTCTCCTTAAAAAAATTGTCCTCAATGCTTGAGTAGCTCGGGATGCTTCGTATAAAATTTCATCCTCCTATGCAGAATATTCAAAGGTAAGTTCTTCCAATTTTGATGAGATACTCCGAAATTGATTTATTTCATAATTGCCGCAGTTCTTGTTTCCATGATCGTCTGTGTTCCAACATCATTTTTCCTTCCTCATCAAGTTCCGGTAATATTGTTTGAATTGGAATTTTGTCACCATAACCTTATTTAAGCATGAAACATGGAAAATCGGATGCACTCGAAGAAGCAGTGAAAGTCCAATTTGTATGCCATAGTACCAATATTTTCTTTGCAACACCTTGTAAGGACCATAGTACTTACGATAATTTATTATCCTTCTTATTTCTTCTTCATGGGAAATTTCCTTTTTTTTTATATGGTTGTAGGCATAAAATACCTGGGCCTCCTACATCAAAACTTTCGCCGTAATGTTTATCTACACTGTTGTTTCATTTTATTTTGTGCCAAATTTAGGTTATCCTTTAAGAGTAGGAGAGAACTTATCATATGCGACGTGATCTTCCACCGCTGAACCTTAGAATTTTCTGTACATGATGCGAAGTGATGGATGATATCCATAAAGTGCCATAAATGGGGCTATTTTAGCTGTGAGTATAGTTAGGAAGCAAGGTATCATCATTTCATATATAAATTCACTTGACTCCATTTTGTTTCTTTCTTATCAAATACAAAACAACGAAGATATCCTTCCAAACATTTATTCACTATCTCAGGCCAGTCTACTTGATTGAGGATGATAATATGAGCTATGAGCTAGTTGAGTACCCAAACAAGAAAATAATTTCGTCCAAAATTTCTAGGCAAAAATGGGATCCCCCGTCACTTACAATAATATTTGGGTTTCGCTGCAGCTTTTGGAATTGTTTCCATAAATGAATTAGCAACTACACCTCGCTTTAAATGGATGATATAATGCACAAAGTTTTTCATATACTGGTAATTCTATCAATCCACTCTTCCATGATGACACTTTTTCCTTCGTACTTAGGTAACCCAGATAAAAATTCATTGAAATATCTTCCCAACATTGACTTGGAATGGATAAAGGTTGTAGAAGAATTGGGTTCTTAATTGTCTCAAATTCATGTTGCCAGAAAAACATTTTGCCACAAACTTTTGAATATCGCATTTAAGGCCATCCCAAAAAAAATATTTTCACACTTTGGTAAGTTTTAAAAAATCTCCGAGTGTCCTCCTAAAGGAGAAGTGTGCGATTCCAAAAGAACTTTGTTTTATTGGAATTATGAAAAATATATAAGTGATGTTTGTACCATAAGGAATCATTTCTCCAACTAAATGTATCATATGTACTAGAATATTTCAACTTTTGAATGAGGTCTACACACTTTCTTCCTTCTTCCATTCATCCCTTTCTTCGCTTATCCAACTGCTGGATAACATAAATGGCATAAAGCAATGCTTCCACCTCTTCATCCTTTCGAGAGCATCTAACAACATTTAGCTTCCTTTTTTGTAGATGACTTCAAAGTCACAACCCAACATCTTTGTGACCCATTTTTGTCGTTTTCTTATGAAGATAGTCTTTGTTCCAAAAGTTTTTAAGACTATCATGATCAGCTTTTACCTTGAAGTGTCTTCCTATTAGGTAAGGTCGCCATTTCTTTAGTGCATGTAGTATTGCTAACATTTTCCTTCTCATAAATAGCTTTCAGAATACTTTCTTTTGATTAGACGACTTTCAAAAGCAATGGGTCTTCCTTTATTACATTAAAACAACACCAATTCCATTTCATGAGGCACTATATTCCACAAAGGTTTTTAGAAGTCTAGTGTAGCTAAGAGACTCGGTGCTAGGCACAGCCTGTCTTTAAGATTTTCAGAGGCCTTAGTTAAGCCTGTGTGTCCATGAAAATGCATCTTCTTCACACTATTAGAGGTGCGGCTAGTCTCCCATAATTCTTAACAAAATTGTGATAATACCCCATTAACTCCGATAAATCCCTCTACAACTACTTTATGGTTATGGGGACTTTCCATTCCTTAATGGATTTAATTTGTTAGGGTCTACCTTTTAACACCTTCATGAGATACAATATGACCCAAATATTCCATTATTCGTACCCAAAAAACATTTGGATGTTTTTTCATATATTTGTTTCTCCTCCAATAGTTTGAGCACTCGTCAACATGTTGAAATATGATTCTTCCAAGACCTTTTGTAGATTAGTATATCATTAAAAATACTAGCACAATTTTCTAAGGAAGGGTTTTTAAATGGAACTCATCAACCCTTGAAATGTAGAAGGTGCATTGGTAAGGCCAAAGGCATGACCAAAAATTCATAATGACCCTCATGAGTTCAAAAAATGTTGTTTTCAAAATATCTTCGCCTTCATTCTAATTTGATGATATCCTAAATGAAGATCCAATTTGGTAAAATAAATTGCTCCATGTTATTCATCCAATAATTCATCAATCACGTAAATAGTAAATTTATCTTTAATAGTGAGTTTATTGAGCTTCCTATAATCTAGACGTATGCTCCATGATCCATCCTTCTCAGAAAAATTAACACTTCAGAGTAGAGAAAGAATCCTGACCAGGTTGAATTATATCAGCCTCTAATATTTCTACAATAATAAGTTCAATTCTTCTCTTTGGACATAAGGACACTGACACTGATGTTTGAATGGAAACTTCCTAGAATCAGAATGAATAGCATGATCATGATCACAATAGGGAAGTCCTTTGGGATTTTCAAACACCTTGGAATGATTTTCCAAGAATTTTTGGAGATCTAGAGAAATAGATGATTTTGATGTTGGAACTTCTAGTGAGCATAATTGTGCACCCCGCCTTGTTTTTATTTCTTCTAAGCTTTTTCATGACATTAGAGCTTATTATCT
Source organism: Pinus albicaulis (assembly GCA_034641835.2). NCBI lineage: Eukaryota > Viridiplantae > Streptophyta > Pinopsida > Pinales > Pinaceae > Pinus > Pinus albicaulis. The sequence continues at coordinate 265,688,522 of CM076574.1, forward strand.
TTCCCGTATTCCCTATGATACTCGTAATTAAACATCCTTTCCCTTTTCCGAAAAAAAAAATCAAAAAAGTTCTTGAAAATTAAAAGCTAATTTCAAAGGTTGTAACCATTGTACTCCCGCACAACATCGCACTTCGTTGGAATAGAAAGAATTGGACTATTAAATACATATTCTCTCACGAAAGAAGGCTTGATATTATGGCATTTTCTAGAGCAATTTTATAGTTCCTCCATTTGCAACCATCACTTGAAATGCCGAAAATGGGTATAGAAATAATTCAATTTCCTTGGCTACCTTACAATGAATAAAATTATGGGTACTACTCGAATCAATCAACACAATTACCTTTTTCTTCTTGACATGTCCTCCATATTGGAGAGTTTGAGGAGTGGCACTCCGTCAATGCATTACATGATATGGCTTAATTTTATTTCTTCTTCTTTTAGGTTGGTTCCAAGTGTATATCCTCTTCTATTGCTTGTTCATTTTCTTTCCTCCTCTTCACAATCTATGTAAAATAATTTCTTCTCACAACACACTTATGACCTCCTTAGTGTATTTTCTATCACAACCTAGGAAAACCTTTGTTTGTTTTTCTTTCCAATTGTTGTGGTGTGAACCTTGTAGGTTGTGGAAGCATCTTATAGCAACACTTCCATCTTTATATATGCAGTGGTAGGCTTCTTGTCACCATAATTTTACATTCAATTTTTTTCTTTCCAACTCCAATGCCTTTTCTCACAGAATCGTTCCCAAATATGAACCTCATGTTGGATGTTATCCTTTAAAGTCCCTATGAAGACATCAACTGGTGCCTTCCGTAATATCAATTACCCTTATATTCAATTTCTTGAAGTCTCAATGTGTATTCACCACCTAACCCTTGTTTGACATTTACCAATTGGCTAAAGAAGGTGTTTCTCTTTGTATCCTCATAATGCATTATTTCCGTGAAAATTAATTGGTGACAATTTTTACGGGAGAAAATCCATCAATACCATACAAATGTATTTTGTTCTAAATGTACAAGCATAATGCGTAAATTTTGTGTGATTTTCTGTGTCATTGAGATCATTATTGTTTCATCCGTAGTATCCACAACAGTGATCCTTCATCAAAATTCTCATATCCATCTTTGGATTATGGTGGTTCCTTCCATCCAACATTAGAGCTATAAACATTACTAATATTTATTTTGTTCTCATCATGAGTTTCTCATCGTCTTTTTTCCATTAAGAAACATTTCTTATATCAACTTTGTCAAAAACCTTCCATGTCTTCTTTGATCATTCTTCATGTTTTCCATGTTGTCTTTCATATTTTCTACTTGTTACTAGCTTCCATGTCATCCATATTAGCTTCCATGCTATCTTTCATGCTACCCATCTTAGCTTCCATGCCTTTATTCAAACCATCCATCTTAGCTTCCTCTACTTTCTTCAAACTTCCATTTCATTTTCTTTGTTGCTCTTTGTGAGAGAGAAATTTGGCACTTGATCTTGTAATTTTGATATTTCATGTTGGCAAAGATTTTTGTCTTCATGAGTCATAGTAGAGCCTTCTAAAGGCTTGATTATGTTCAATTCTTTTTAGGGGGTGTTACATCATTTTTTATTTATCTAACTCATGATGGTTAGATGGACCTAAGTACACTATAAAGACCACCTACTCCTAAGTAAAATTGCTTTCACTATGAAAAATAACTTAGCAAACACCTTTATTTGGTTGTTTATGCATCTAAATAGAAACCTCATGAGAAAATATTAAATAACCACTTTTGTTTTATTTTCCTCAAGGAATAATTAGTAAAACAACAATTTAATTAATATTATTAGTCATATTTAACTTAAAACAGAAAAATTAATTAGATAAATTATTATTTATCTTATTATTTTCTAGGAATAATTATTTAAACCTTATTTAAATAATATTCCTTGTTAAATTTGATAATTAATTATAAATATTTAAATAAATCATTATTTATTTAACTATTACTCAACTAATATCCTTAAATGATAAATAACTCATTTATTTATATATTATTTATAATAAAGGGATTTGACCCAATAAATTTCTAACAAAAATAATAATAATAAAAATATTCCCATAAAAGTTGGATCTTGATTTGGTTAATATTTTAACTATGCACCAATATCTAGACTAACTCAATATTTTGTTATAAATAGAAGGGTTTTTCCATTCATTCATCACCTTTTGTTGGTTGCATCACCGATCTATACTTTTTGTCCGACTCTTTGATCCACCATCATTTCATACTTTTCCATCCTTTTGCTTGTGAGCTCCCTTGAGTTCCTTGTCCTGGGTTTTCACACCATCAAGAGAGAATTTTTAGGTCTAAAGTGTCAAGACTTATAAGAACTCCATTCCATTGAGGAGAATCAACATCCTTTCTATGTTTTCCTCCGAGGTTCCCTTAATATAAAATTCATTCAACATATTCTTGTCTTGTCTATTGGATGCATGAGTAAATTCGTTTTATTTATCGCTAATTTATTTTGATGCATATATCAAGATTTTCGTTAAAGATTTATCTCGATCAACTAATTGCATATCTCGGGAGACACGTTATAGTTATATTTTGCTATTATGGTTGTTTACAGCCGTTCAAAGTGGTATTTTTCGCATGCTTGCAATTAAGATTCATACTAACAGAGGCATTTTAGAAACTAACATCGATATCTATTCTACAATATTCCTGAATCGATTCAAACTGATTTTTCAAACAAGACTTATGCAATTCGAAAAATAATAGTATCTTCTTTTTCTTGCTTTTGAGGAGCTTGATATTGAACTCGGATTACTCGTAATTTCGCATATTCAATATCTAAAATTTGGCCCCGTAGTAGCCCTCTTAATCTTCTTCGAATGCTACATTTCGACCTAATTTGGATTCTTCGTGGCAAAGTTATGCCCAATCTCGCCACAATGATCTAATTATGGATTAGTTCAAGAGAGCCAACTTATGGAGTTCCACATGCCGTGTTCCTCATTCGGCTCGAAATTGGATACAAAGAATACGAAAATCCGTGTACTATGAAAATTTTTATAGAATTCCAATTTGATGCTCAAAGAGAGATTTATGATTATTTTCCACGATCACCTCTTTGAGATGAAACTTGGGAGCTTGAAAAATCCCCCTAACTTCCACATATTATATCTCCGAAATATTGCGAACCAAGATCTGAAATTTTAACACGAAGTTCCTCAAGACTTGTGCTCGTACTTATATAAATTTAGCTTCGAACCTTGTAGAAAAAATTTTATAGCAAAATTCCACGATGACATGTTTGGAATAGTGAAACCCTAGAATCCTGTGCTTCCGATACCAAATGTTATGAAACCAGCCCCAAAAATAGAAGAAAGTGAGAGATCAACGCCTTAGAATTCAACCACTTTAGGAAACCTCCTTTACATTACAAAATGAAGAATTTTTGGACTACACAAATTAAAAAAACTTCCTTTTGTATAGAGTCACTAGTAAATTTGGCCCAATTTCCGATGGCCACTTTTGCCATTCCGACACACGGCATCGGAAGAGCGACGCTGAGGCCGAGAAAAATGTGGTTAGTCATTACGTCGCAATTCCAACACTTCAATAATGTTTCTAAGAGCGATAATTTTTTTCGTATCAAAGCTTCAAAACCAAATCCATCTCTCCTCTGAATTTTTCCAAACCGTCACTCTTCCGACGTCATGCACTCCATCGGTCTTTCGACATTTTCCAAAGAATCGTCCCTCCGACAAAACCATATGCGTTGCCGCCCGACGTTTTCCAAAGTACCTGCCTTCTCCGACGAAACATATGCGTCGCAATTATGATATTACTTCGGTTTAACGTTTAACTCATCGCTCTTCCAATGAAACAGTTAAAAAAATATTTAAAGATGAAATGTTATCTCTCGACGAAACACATGCGTTGCAATTATGACGTTACCTCTACCGACGTTTTACTCATCTCTTCCGACGAACCCAAAAAAGATTTAAAGACGAATCGTTCTCTCCAACGCAAAGAACGTCGGTCTTTAGACGTAGGGAAAAAATATTTAAAAACGTAATGTCGGTCTTCCGACACAAAGAAAATTTATTTAAAAAGTAACGTCGGTCTTCCGATAAGAAATGTCGGTCTTCCGACAAGGAAAAAATTATTTAAAAAAATGAAACGTGACAATACTCATATACAAAAATGTTGGCTCATGGGCATTGCATGCATACAATATGGGGGTTGCTTCATCCAACGTATATATGTTACTAGGACCACTACAAATAGAAGTATTGGGTCTGGAGATGTCCATCTCACAGATTTTTTTGGTTGCATTTGGAGGATTGTTGCTTACATTCTTGATGGTGTGGAGATCAAGCATAGAATTTCCAGAGGTTGAGTTATTGTGTGTCATACTCGTAGAGTTATGCAGGTCATTTTCATACCTTCCAGAAATCAAGAAATAATTCGAGTAGTTATCGGTGTCTACAGAACATAACAAATCCTTTTGAAATATTTTGGAGCTATTGTTATCCAGAACAGGACGTACAAAATCTAGGGTACCAGTGATAGGATCCATTGCATTAGTGGAGTTGGAGTGAGCATTGGAAGAATAAACTCCATGGCACTTGGGGACTTCACATCCATAAATCTCATAGATAGGAGTGTTAGGCATCGGAGCATCATTTTCAGTACATGATGCTGATCTGCAAACAGGTGAATGGGTATTGGAGACAGAAACTTGGGAGCTTACATTGATTGTATGAATAACATTGCAAACAGAATCAGTTCCATTAATACAAACCAATCTTGAGATTTCACATGTAGCTTCATAACTCCTATTTCATGTAGAAACTTGATGCAAAGTTTCGGGAGCTTCAGAAATAAGGATCCAAGTTCTTAAAGATGAGGAGAAGCATTTTCTCCTTTTAAAATACACTAACCTGTGTTCCTTGGGCTCCAGCAAGGAACTAGTTGAATTAAATTCAATTTTTGGAGTAGAAACAAACAAAAAAGTAGTGCATATATCTGCCGGCTGGCATTCTTCCTTGTGGCCTTGCCTCCAGTGAATTATCTGGCACTTTCCCAAGCTGTGAAAAGAGAAGGAATCATCATATAGAATAGAAATGTCTATTTGAGGAGATTTTTTTTTATGTTCATTGCAATTTAACTAGTGTGTTGAGACAAAATTATGAATTATTTCAGATCTCTACAAAAACAAAGTTAATACCAGTATTAACATGTATAAAATCAGAACAAAAGTACAAAAAATGAGATAAGAGATCTCGAGTATGATAAGGAACAAATTAATTTACACAAGTGTATACCAAATGCTAGCAAAATTTTAAAAAATTGATCACAGTAATAAGCTATAGATATAAAACAAACAAAAAAAGGTAAAGAGATGACAGAGAAATCCATTTCAGTGGCAGTATCCTTCTCATTTGGAGATTTTAAGAGTATTGTAAAGCATCAATTCGGAAAGAAATCAATATGTTGTTTTTGCACCATAAGAAACTCCACCTTTTCTTCATATGAATCTCTTATGTATCAGATTAGTGGCCAGTGGTCCCATTCTTACCTGCTTGGATTTAAAACCACAACTTTGTACCTAGCATGATACCCATCTAATCATTTGAGTTTCCTCCCAACTCTCTATTTATTTTCTTTGAGAAACCTTCATTAGCATGTAAATAAATTTCTTTCTGAGACCTTTACTAATAAATATGTATCTACTGTGAAAGTACATTCGCAGATGCCAAATTTTGCATAATCAAAAATCACATGAGTCAAGTCTTTACATGAAGCATGTTAAGCTTTATCCGGATTTTCCAGTTCTGCAATCAAGTTGGGTTCTGCCTCTATATATTCGAAATTATATCAAATACACCTATATTGTTGACATGTATATGCTCCTATAATGACATCACTATAAAGCAAGCCGAAGTATGTCATTTTTCAAGTTTCATACTTCCCAAGGGAAGTTACATGGACAACAAACTAGAACATAAAAGCTAAGAAGAAAGATTGAATATAGTCTTGAAACATAAAACGAGACACTCAGAAGGAAGAATCTAATATAGGGAGGGCTCCAAACTCGAATGACATGTTTTTCTTTTCTGTACCTGATTTTGACGAAATATAATATAATATATACAATATAGTTTTCAGAGGGGAAATTTGAGAACCAAAATCAGATGCATGTCAAGTGTCTCCAATTAAAAAGCATATCCAAACAATTATCTAACAAAAATAAGATAGAAACCACCCTGATGGCACTTACCAGTATCTCAAAGCTTTGAATCTCGCACAACGATTTGAAGCAGTCCTCAAACAAACAACACACACATACTGAGGTGGTGTGAGAACTGTAACAAAACTACTATTCATGTACTCACACTCACCCTCAACCAAAGTAACTGTTTCTTGTGCTTCCAATACCGCCAACTTCCTTTTCGTCTCCTTCTTGGATGTTCCATCAGCCTTCCATTTCAGTACCATCAATACAAAAACCAAGTGAATTACCACCAAGGTGGCTGAAAAAAACCCCAGGATTCTTATTCTCCTATAGTCATGCATTTAATAGATTCCACTCTAAATGCACCTATTAATCGACAACGCAAAGGTCTAATCATTGTGTGTCCAATTGTATCCTCTTAGCTCTAACATACACAAACCCAAAATCCTTGAGGTTTCTGAGCCTTGTACATATCCCAACATTGAAGAATACAAGCGGGGGGGAGTATAATGGAATTCCCTTCAGCTCAAAGTGAAACGTGACAGTACTCATATACAACAATGTTGGCCTATGGCATTGCATGCATACAATGCTTGGTTATCTGATATTTTTTGTAACTTGCACTATAAGTTTGTCTTTGAAGCAATTTAAGTACTATTGCTACCATTCATTCAAAATCCATCATTAGATAAGGAAAATGATGAAGTTAAACATAAGGATTTTATTGAGGTTGTAATAACCCTAGAATTATAGCTTATGTGACTACATGAATAAATTCAATAAAATGTCATTCCTCACTTTCTGGCACATCAATATATAGTGGCTGACCTGTTATTGGCTTTAGTGTTTAGCATATCTGAGGGAAAAGAAAGGAAAACAAACTTGGAAAAAGAAACTATTATGAAAATTCCTAATTAAATATCAGGTAAATAAAATGAATCATGCTTTCTAAATAAGCTTGAATCTGACTAAATGCACAATATACATAGATAAATATACAAGAACTAAACAGATCAAGCAGATCAAATTCGCATTCCTCATACTAAGACGAGAAGAAGAGGACTATTTATAATATGACTGAAATGTGTATCACCTATGACAACTGAGAAGATGTTCAATCATGCTTGAATTCTCCTTTTAAAATGCTTGCCCAGTTCCCTTCACCACACTTCTAGACAACAGCAATTAGTTCTTTGTCCTCCTCTTTAGTCCATTTTTTTCTCTTCTTTCTCATTGGCTGAGCAGAATTTGCTGACACATTTCCATCAATACCTTCTAAGGAAGATAATGCTGGCAACTGTAGCTTTTAGATGGAAACTAGTACAGTAATATTCATTCCTTGTGTTGAAATTGTTGACTGTTGATTGTTCACCTCAACATATGACATTTTAGTGTTGTTGGGGATATTAATTGTCAGAGGAGCTTCTAAAGTAGAATGGCTTGGGAAGCTAGCATTATTTGGTGTGCCAGATGTTGCTAAGACCTTTACACAAGCTGCAGCCCCTTTAAACAATTTCGTGTATAGTGAAATCCCTCCACATCACATAAAGTGCTCCCCTTGATAGGTGATTCTAGAGCAACCAGAAGCTAATATGTATAAATATATTATAGCATTTGTGCCTCTCTTCTACATTGACTACAACTTCTGCTAATTGTGACAACAACAACCTCAAATTGTCTACATAGTTTGTGTCATAATTTCATCACATGACATTTGGAAACTGAAGAATTCTTGTTTATGTACATTATTGCATTTTGTTACTGCCAAAAAATTTTCCTAGTGATTTGCAGATATCATTGTTGGATTTCTTCGAATCCAGATGTTGTGACTGGTTGTTTGATAATCCCAAATGAATAAGTGCCTTTATTCTACCATTCAACTAATTTACTTTCCCTTGTGGGTTACTTTTCTACGCAAATTTATACTTCTCATGGACTTCTTTCCATTAAACAAAGTTGAAGCTTTGATTTCCAAGTGTGAAAGCTAACTCCATGGAATTTTCCAATAGATGAGTTCGTTGCTTGCATTTAAAAAAGAAAATCAGGATAGAAATATACCTTCAAATATGTGCTTCTCAAAGTTTTGTTGGACGTATTAGAGATTATGCTGAACAAAATAATGTTGTCATGCCTTTTTCAAAAAAATAACCTTCCAAAAAATCTGTGCATGTTGTCTAAGCAGACTGTATAGCAGCCTGTGTCTATATTATCTGCAAATTTATGCTCTTGGTTTCTGCGTCTGTTTTTTTAAATTATAAATGGCTATATGCTAGGGCCCACGTGGCTCTGAATGAATTGTGTCTTGGTTGCATCACCTTCTATGATGTATCAGATTTGTATGTCACATGTAAATGAAAACCTGTGATTGCATTTTTGCGGGTTTCTTCCTCCCTTGCAAGTAATAATTGGTCTGCCGGTCCGTATTGCAATTGTTAGCTCTATGTTTAAGACCATGGCTGATGCTGTAAGTTCATATTGATGTCAGACTTCTAGTTTCTCCCCTGTGACTCCAATTCATGATGGGTTGTTCAATTCTTTGAAATTTTGCAAGTATTCTCTATTCACAAAAGTTCATTTCCTTGACTTTCTTTTCCAGCAAATAAATTTTGCCTAATAATAATCCCAATATCCAACTCAGGGAAACATTTAAACTTCTCTTTAGCTTCTCTCTATTCAAAATTGGTTTTCTGAACTAACAATGTGCTTTGAGTATTCTCACTTTAATATCACTGTTGGAAATATGTAAAATATATGCACAGGAAATATCCTGACTAATAACTTTACTGTTGTTGGAGTGATTTCATACATTATGAGAATCTCCCTTTTAGTCATAAATGTCGGTAATTTATCTACTGAACTTCTATAACCACATAACTCTGATGATAAATGTAAGTTATAATGCACCTTATAACTTAATTGGCTAGTACTAAGTTGAGTTTCCTAGTGACTCTTGTTACCTTTTCGTGTTATTAATCTCACAATATGTAGGTTTTTCATACATGTATCAGGTTTTTAATTCAGAAGAAAAGTATCAGAACCAAAGCTTTAAGTTCTATAAAAGACAATATTTTCAAATACAAGAGACTTATTACTAGCTAAACCAAATTAACATGTGAGAAATAGCAAAAAAGGTTCCTGACCAACCTGATAGTTCTTAAGGATTTTGTCTCGGTATTATTTTTGCCGCTATGCCTATCAAACATAAAGAAAAAAAATGTTAGATAATAATCGTGTGTATGTGACTGAAGTTTTCTTGCTCAAACAAGTCACTAAATAAGCAAGCATAGAAAGGTGGGAAGCAACAGTCATATAAAGTAGAAATGGTATTGGTGTAGTAATTATTTACTAGAGCGAGAGAATCCAATATAGAGGCATACAAATTTAAAAAATTTGATGGCTTTCTTTATATAAATATCTGGATATTAGTTTAGTAATTGAAAACTAGGTCAGCTCAAATGTTGTATACAAATCTACTTATTATTTGGGCCAACTTTCCAACTCAAGATGTCGAGGGTGTCTTACCACAAAAACTTTGTTTCAGATATTTTTAGAGACTCTTCAAAGAAAATAAATGGAATTCTACAAAATGTCATGGATGCTGCTCTAAATTTCCAACATAGAAAAAACTAGACTAGATTAAGGAGAAAACAGACAACAAAATAAAAAGTAAATAAAGCATAGTAGAAGACGCTTTTTATTACCCTTCATCTTCCTGTGATTCTTTGCCAGGTTCATTTGCATTGGAATTGAGAGTTGCTTCGGATGAACATGACTTCTTATTTGTTGCTTTTTGCTTGTTCTGCATAAATCAAAAGATAAATTACTAGATTCTGCACCAAGATTTTAATTTATCATTTCCACTATTTCAATGGTTTCCACAGATAATTATAGGCAACACAAAGAAGCACAAAAATCAACCACTCAACTCTACAAAGGACTATTGAACCATTAGCATTAGAGTTGGTTACCTTCCATGCTTTCATGTCATTGAAAGGAATTGTGGCAAATACTAAGCATATGCATAATTATCTCTAATATTTTCAAATTTAGAAATTATACAAAACAAAATCATCTAAAGGAACTTATGACACTCGATCTTCTGTTGGAAATGAGAGACCCAGGATCTGTTTTCATGTTCATCTGCTATTTGCATGTGTCCCTGTGCTACGAAGGTAATTAAATTAAATTCATGGATTTTGAAACCTTACAGTTAATCAGTGATTGCCATTCGACAACTATGGAACCAAATCCATTTCATTAAGATGAAATGATAATCACAAGTTGTGATAAAAAAGGCATTAACAGTCCTTTAAAAGAATCAAACAAAAATTTATTTACATTTTTGGTGAGACAATATGAATCAACTATCTTGTGCAAATGGGAGAAAAGGGTTCATGAAAATATGTATGCCCTTTCAATGAAAATAAAATATGTATGCCCTGAACACCATTGCGAAGTTTGAACCAAATGAATAGCTCATAAACTCTAAATGAATGCATTGTCCACCGTTGACAAACTTTAGCATGGTGCTCTTGACCAGAGTATTCAGATTTCATAAATTGTATTGTTCTCTTTGAGATGGAATGACATTATTCTCTTGAATTGTATGATTGTCAACAAAGCTACTATAAACTGAGTTTATGGGAATCATCTTGAATTGTAGGATTGCTAGTGAACCTACTATTTACTAAATAAAGTACAGGGACAAGTTCTATTTGTTAAATCATTTGTTGAGTATAGATTGCTACTGCTCATAGATGAGTTTTGCAAGGCTATGACACTAAGGATCCAATTAGGATTGTGGGCCAGAGGAAAAGGTTTGTGGGTTCACAACATTGAGGAGCCACAATCTAAATGGTGGCCTATAATGGGATCCTTGCACAAAAATCCATAAATTGTTGTCACGTTGTTTCATATTGCTTTCACGGATTCTTGTCAGAACCACAAAAATGTTTTATGGCTACATGTAATTGTGACATGTAAGAGGCATGATGCCTGTGTAGATGCTTTTTTATGTGATGCCAACAATAATACTTGCTGATGTAGACACTTAAAACACTCTTGTAATTATGCACGAGCCAGAGTTATCGCCTTGTCTTAGATCAAGGCTAAATGATCACTGCTCTTATTGCCTTATTTTCACAGATGTCTCACTTCATCAATCATAGATTTCTTGTGCCTTACCACAACAACTTTGTTTCAAATTTTTTTAGAGACTCTTCAAAGAAAATAAATGGCATTCTGAAACATGTCCTAGATGCTGCTCTAAATTTCCAACATAGAAAAAACTAAACTAGATTAAGGAGAAAGCAGACAACAAAATGAAAAGTAAATAAAGCATAGTAGAAGACGCTTTTTATTACCCTTCATATTCTTGTGATTCTTTACCAGGTTCATTTGCATTGGAATTGAGAGCTGCTTCAGATGAACATGACTTCTTATTTGTTTTTTTTTCTTGTTCTGCATAAAGCAAAAGATAAATTACTAGATTCTGCACCAAGAACACATAAAGAAGAAGGCTTACAGGTGGGAGGAAGGGTGGATTTGAGCAGGGATAGGTGCCCTAACCAGGGCCGAGTTCTTCAAAAAATATAAATCACATTTTAAGGAATTGGAAGAGAAGTTTCTGGAGAATAGATGTAGTCTTGTGATAGCATTATGTGCTTGATGGTGTGAGGGTCACCTTTGTCTAAAAGGCCAAAAAGGGAGGTTGATACAAAAATAGTTAGAGGGATTGTTTGGGGGGTCATGAGGCATAGTGTAGGAGTGTTCCTTAGCAAGTAGCTCCTGGAATTGAATGTGCAGTAGCATAGGGGGTGTCTCCATAAGTAAGGGAAACGTTCATATTGCTGGTTGTTCCATAAGTGCAGTAGGGATAGTTGAGGAGAAACCTCACCCTAGGGTAGTGTTTTCTTCCTTTAAGTGGACAAAAAATAGAAGCATCCAGTGGGAGAAGTTGATACAATGATGAAGAAATGGGATAAGGGCTAGAAGAGTGCCCTAACTGGTCTTCTAGAAGCGCATAATTCAAGGGCAAGAGGGAAACAACAGAGAGTTGTAGATTTCCTCTTGGATGATGGCTCTAAGGGTGTCTTAGGAGATGACTCTAGGGAAATGGGAAAATCCCCATCTATTGCAAAAGGGATTTCCTGTCCTGAAGAAAAAAATTATAATAGAAAATTCATGAAAAGAAAAGGCTCAAATCTCTCTTCTAGACTGGTGACATGGCATAAGGCCACATGGACCACTCTGATTGGTTGACATAAAACATTAGAAGCATGATGTTAACATCTAAAATATCTAGGACATGTGGAACTCCATGATAAATACACATGGTGTGTGGATTTGAGTTTTTCAGGTGGTCAAGTGGGCCAAAAATAGGTGACATGTGGCACCACTCAGAGATTGACATGTGCCAATTGGTACAAGTGGTAGACAATTGGAATGCTCAAACAATGAGGTGATGCAGGAATGACATGAGGGAGAAAATATCAGAAAAGCCCCAAATTTGGAGAAATAAAGCTCATCACCAACCTGAGACTTTAAGAATTTTAAAGACAATCAAGGAACCTTGAATAGAAATCAAGCATAACAATAAAGTAACCCAAATAACAACTGATTCATTCTGACAGAAGAGTGGCAGAATGTGAGAATCATTATAACTAACAGGAAACATGTAGAGTTGCTTACAATCAAATAGATGAAAAAAAACATACAAAAAACCTAGATATTAATCATGAACAAGCTTAATATTGAATTATGAATTGTAAAGGAACTTACAAAATGTGACATTATGAACCTGGTCAAGTGCACAAGAAAAAATATCCTAGACATGACCCTGATTAACAAGTTGTATTGCCCATGATGCAAGAGGATTTGTACCTGCACTACCAAGTCAATCAAAATCCATCATTATCTATACAATAAATACAAGTAATTGATGTAGTATTTTTAAATCTAAGATGCATTCTTATGATAATGTTAGAACATATGTTGAAAATTTCAAAACATACCTGAATAAGCTCCTCTTCGTTTCAAGAACAATTTATTGGAGTCGCATGAACTTGGAGCAAGCCTCCCACGAGCTGAAAGAGTAGCAACTAAGTCAACAGTGACTTTTTTGTTGCCAATATCTGAAAGAGAGGTTTAATTTCAAATATTTAAATCGCTTCCAACAATTATCGACCCACTAAACAAGGCCACCCATGTCCATGAAGGGAAGCTCTTATGGCCCCTCGCCCCCCCCCCCCCACCCCCCCTCACATCACTCTCAATTCCCCAATACCCAATCTATATTTCATTTTTTACTTTCATGAGCAGAAAAAAAAAAATCAATAACTAATAAAAAAACAATGCAACAAAAAGTACGCAAGGAAACATTGAAATTAGTGCTTGACATAAAAATAGTATGATAAATGAGTTTTTTATATAACGCAAAAAACGTTTCAAGTATGGTAACGTTTGTCTTATAATAATACAATATTTTACATTATCAAATTTTATTTTTCTTTCCATTTTGAAAGTTCTCCTAATTACATCATCAACACACCACACTACCCGCTGCTCTTTCCCCGCATCGCCGACCCAGCTGCGAGGTCACGATGTCTGGTCTCATCCAGTGACGGGGCATCGCCTATAAAAATAGATAATATTAAATTTTAATTGTCATTTTTTAAATATCATTGAACTAGTTCAGTAATATTAACAAAAAAAATTGCAATGAGATTATTTACCTGGTGCACTAGTTGTCGCCATTGGGACTGTTGCCCTGTCTTCCTCTCTGGTGGTAAGATCCTCAAGGGAAACATTCTTTGTCATTTAAACAAAAAAAATTATAAGGACAAACATCAAGGTATAATTAGAAAAAATTATAAGTGGAAATTAATTACCGTCACGGCCCTCACTGATAGTAGCATTGTCGGCCTAGTCCCCACTACAATGATCAGGTTGCACGTGAGGAACATCTACATCTGGCTCTACAACTGGGTTGCTCTACAACCGGGTTATTTGCCTCATCGCGGTAGTGCTGCTTCCCTAATTTAAACAAAAGCGCAGACATTAAAGCCTAAGGACGAAAACAAACATATTGAAAGGTTAACGTTTTACCCTATTAGGCATTCTGGATCTTGGGACCTGTCCTAAGCTTCTACGATATCCAACTACGGCTTCATATCTGGAACGGAAAGCGATCTTTTTATCCTCCTCTGTAGTTTCCGTTGCAAATTAATCACCCTACATTACATATGATTGCGTATTTTTAATGTTATTTGATAGGATTACAAAAACATTGGAAAGCAATACAATTAATTATAAGATGTTTAGCTACTTACAATTCTTGCGGCTAATTTCAAGTAGCCGCCTTGGCCTAGCTTGGGATGGCCCTTTTTTTCAATCCTAGCTTTGGTTTCCTTCGAGGTGTCAAACAACCTATCATCAAAAGATTGAAGTCAGATATGACGTAGCACATTTTTATTTTAGACATAGAGAAAATTAAAGTTATTGAATTAAAGTTGTAATTTACCTTATAGGTCTAATTGGCATTTTTCCTTCTTTCTTTGCCCTTTTCTCTTTTCCGTCATGGATGAGTGCTCTCCACTTACTCTCTGGAACTATGAGAGGATGCTCGTATCTAGGGTTAAATTGCAATTGCGTCCTATAGGTGTCCCTGGTATATTTCAAATATTTGCCACGCACCTGAAACGTTGCCTACAACAGCCTACCTGAAAATGCCTACTGCATAACGAGTTCTTTTTTCAAAGCTAAATTCTAGAATTTACCTTGCATAGTGTTTGGGTCAAGTTACCAACGCATGGCTCTCCAAAAACCTGTAGAACTCATTGTTTCCTACAAAAAAAATATATTATCATTAATTTAAAATAAAAATCATGATAAAATATGTTTTAGATAGAGTACATGAAGTAGTTAAAATATTAAAACTTACCTGGGAGTTGTACGTGCTTTATAGGGAGACCTTCATCGTTCACCAAAAACGTGCCATTAATGGTCCCCGTGGAGCTGACACGTGTAGCTCCAGGAAACGCAATAATGTAGTTGGCCATATCAACCTCATCACTGCCAACACGTTCAACGGTTGGCTGGGTGTTTGCTTGGGCAGGGTGTGTTTCTTGGCTAGCACCTAAAGGAGTAGAAGTTGTACGAGAGGTTTGCTGGGCAATCTCTTGCCCTTGTGTCCCACTACCACCAACATCAGGTTCAGCAAGTGTCAGATAACACTACATACAAAAGAACTTTTTGTTAGTTTAGTGAACATAAAAATTAAAAATCAAACTATCACAATTCATCTCATGCAGAACAAAAAAATATCCTTTTGATTTTTTATTATTACCTGATATGTTGCTAGCTGGGTCATAAGTTGTTTTATCCTCTCTTCTGTTTCAGGTGTTTGAGGCACGTCTACCAAAGTATCAAATTCCAACCTTGCTTTTTGCGCCTTTTTTCGCAGCAAGAGAAATGGAGATAGGGATGAAGAAAGCTCTTCCTCATACAGGGAATCATCAGGGGTACCATGGCCAGGTGTCTACATATTTGAACAAAATTAATATTATTTCAATTATGTAAATAACTAAAATACCTGAAGATAGAGTAATGCTGGCACTTTACATGTTCTTCCGTTGGCCCCTTTCCGCGATCATCTTGTCTCGGGGTTGTTCCTATACTGCCCTGATTAGTCTGCCACATTGCAATAAAATTATAAATGTAAAAACTTGAAAACAATATCTAACTTGAAAATACAAAATGAAAACTGAAATAATTTCTAATAAGACACCGGAAGACAGAGTTAGAGTTTCAAAGTTTCACTTGAATTCGTAGTTCTGAAATATGCTATTTACATGAAGGCACCCAAATAGATTTAGCCTATTAATGAGACTAAACTAGGTTATTTGTAGTGAAATTTTAAAATCTCAAAAGGTATATTAATTATCGAAACAAATCAGCTTCATAATTTCAGTATTATTGAGTCTGTTGTATATAAATCACAAAAAAATTGAAACAAAACACTAGAAAAGCAACAACATAATCACACCATACTATACAGTTGATCCCACCTTTAAAGTGATTTTCACACAATACCTAATACTGGCTACAAAATGTATGGAAATGAAGACAATATACAACCACAAATGTGTAGTTATCCGCAAAACCATCCACCCGCCAACCTCCTCTAGTAACCTACACTAGAAATAGATGTATGGGGTATTTTTATAAGGGGTTCCTCAAAAAAATCCGCTAGAGGTTATTTTCCTTGTAGTGATTCTAGCCTATCACATACAACTAATTTAAATTAATTGAAACTTTGAAATTCATCAAATATACTCTCCATTTTCACAACACAAGAATTTTGACACAATCCTTTTCAAATTTGACATGTTGACCATGTCATGGGTAGAATTTCCATTTTGTTCCATCTCAATAGCATGTGTCATACCTTGAATGTCATGGTCTAGGTGTCTGCTCTTGCACGATTTCACGAAGTAGCTATTTTCATGAGTGAAATGTGTTATGCATGAACCAAAGGTGCGTTGGATATATAGTTGGTGGGCTAGATTTCCTTGGGCATGCAAAAGTGCCAAGGGGATTCACACCAAAATATATCAAGCATGTTATCCATGATTGGAAGGCTAAATTTTGGTGCATGAAAGTTTAAGTGGATTTTTGCATAGTGACTTAACATGCCATGATGATGGTAAATGGTGTTAGAGGTAAGCGTCTGACCAAGGAGTTAGCATAGCATAAGATGACATGACATAGTTTGGTTCAATGTGCATTGAGAAGACACATGGGTTAGCTTGATAAGTTAAGTGGGTAAAACAAGTTGGCATGCATGCTATCTTGATAATTTAAGTGGGTGAAATGAGTCAGCACATGGGTTGACAAGGCAAGATATCTGGAACAGTGCATGATGGGAATGGGCAAGATCATTTTATGTGGAACAATGTGATGGACCAAGGAGTGACATGATTGTATATAGGTACTTGTTGTAAGAGACAAAATGAGAGACAAGGATGATGAAGACCAAAATGTAAGGCATAACACATGTACAAGATAACAAGTGTGAAATCGTGTAAAGTGAATTCAAGTAGAACAATAGACCTTAGTGAAAGAAGTTTCAGGGGGATTTGGCAAGCTGAGACCATAGTTCAATTTGGGTTTAGTGCTATTGGACATATAATTATTCATTTCTTTTGTCATTTTAATCATTTCTAAATAATATGAGAAATATGAATAGATAGGTCAACATAAAAGGTCAATTAACCTCTTGAAAGATTAAATAAAGAGTCATATTACCGTATTAAATATGGATTCATGTTAATGGAATATGATCCAAGTTTGGAGTTACACCTTTATATGACATGATATCAAATCTTTGGTGGTTCTAATATCTCCATTATTCTCGCTAAGAACTGCCTCTCTTCTTGTTTAACATTATTTTATCTTCTTAGTGTGCAATGATGCATAAGGTTCACACAACATTTGAGCTTCAATAAATAAGTGAGATAGAGGTTTGAGCTTGATGTAGTAAAGAATCCTCTTGGAACACCTAGTGGATGTCAACCTCTATATATATTTTGATACATTAGAGCCACAACATAAAACACATGCATATACAAAGGAGGAAAAACCAAGACATTATATGAAGAAAACTCTGTATATGACACTATATTAATCAACCATCATTCTGATGTGCTTCATTTTGGATACAACTAGTCCCTTACATGACTAGAGGTGATCATAACAACCATTTGATATTTGAATACTTATTTCAATATATGGATCGAGTTATTTGATAAGGAAATGGAGGAAAACTCGTTTTAATTTTGAAAATGGTGGCATCAATTTGGATATGAATTTTTTGAGTGGTACTAATATGGGCTATGAAAGTGTAGTTCTGTATTTGGATGAATGATGTAGTTGTTTGGATCTTGAAAAACCTGTGCCTCTTATAATATGTTTTTGTAGAAAAATTGAGAGTTAAATCAAATGATTTGTGTTGACTGCTTCACAACAACAACAATCGATCAACGAACTTTTTATTAACATAGATGTCATGATCTATAATGAGGTGGAGAAGGAAGTGTAGAAGCAAGATTGTAAATGGCCATGAATAAATTTTAGTGATCCTCAATTTGGATATGGACAACTTTGTTGTGGTATTCAAGAAAGCAGTGAATGATTGGGAGACTGCTATTAAATAAATTATAAAATATACAAGTGTTATAAAGTGGAAAGTTTACCCTGCCTAGGATACTCGGAAAAATACAAAGGTGATCAAAGCTAAAAAATAGTGTGTGTGGGGCTAAGCGCTACATCACCTGACTAGCTTGTTCAGGGCTTCTCCTCCATAGGTCAAATATAACAAGGCTCATTGGTTTCCCTTCATTCCATGTTTTCATCAAGAGTCAATAACTAAACTCTTGAAACCTTGAAACCCTCCTCTTTTCTTAATTTGAATAACTCTTGCTTCAGGAAAAGGGTCCAACTATCCTAGAACTTGGCATTACAGACTTGTATTGTAACTTTGTTGGTTGTAATTGAATCAGCTGATTCAATATAAAATGGATAGGAATGGGCTACCTACTATTTTTAAGTCGAGATGACAGCTACAGTCATTTTCTGTGGGTTTTTTTGTAGCATTTTCTTGTCAAAAGGATCCAGTGAAAATTCTTTGAAAATTTCCAGTTTGTTTCCTTGCTATACTTTCAAGAAATTGCAAATTTTTATAAATTTTTGTGAAAATATATAAGAATTTTGTGCATGAAAATAATTTGGTTTTATAATCCTATTTATTCTCTCGAGCTTATATGTAGGTTCATTACTCTGTTTTTTAAAAATGATGCCTAAGGTTCACACAATGATGATTGCTCTGTTTTTAAAAAATGATGCCTAAGGTTCTTTGGAAAAATACAAAGGTGATCGAAGCTAAAAAATAGTGTGTGTGGGGCTAAGCGCTACATCACCTGACTATCTTTTTCAAGGCTTCTCCTCCATAGGTCGAATATAACAAGGCTCGTTGGTTTCCCTTCATTCCATGTTTTCAGCTAGAGTCAAGAACTAAACTCTTCAAACCTTGAAACCCTCCTCTTTTCTTAATTTTAATAACTCTTGCTTCAAGAAAAGGGTCCAACTATCCTATAACTTGGCATTACAGACTTGTATTGTAACTTCATTGGTTGTAATTGAATCAGCTGGTTCAATAGAAAATGGATAAGAATGGGCTACCTACTGTTTGTAAGTCGAGATCACAGCTACAGTCATTATCTGTGGGGTGCGTAATTATTTTTTTTGACAAAACCATTGTGAGTGACATATATATGTAAAAATCAAAGCCCCCTCCCAAATACCATGAGAGACCCCTCCATGAAATCCGCTTTTGGTTTCAGTGGAAGTGCAGGGTTTAAATTTCTAGACAAGACAACGGGTGGCAGTAAATTTTCTATGTGGTTATTTCATTGTGATGTTTACTTCAAAGGACAGAATAAAATGCACCTATCCACAAATAATTTGCAATAAGAGAAAACATTCGGGACATTACAGCTAAAGGATTGGTGTATGATTACCATTTTGGTGGTCGAACCAACGGTTCCCCTGCTAAACCCTCGAACCAACGAACAGCTGACCAGTTGAACAAATAGTCGAACTCTCAGCACCGTTGCAGAGATAATGAAATCGATTAGGTGAGAATCGAACTCTCAACGTCGTTGCAGAGATAATGAAATCGATTCAGTAAGAATTTTTGGAAAAAGGGCGCGTGGGTAATGAAATCGATTGGTAAGAATTTTTGGAAAAAGGGCGCGTGGGTAAGGTTATTAGGATAATTTGTTGGAATTTAAAAAAGTAGGCTAAGCTAGGGATATTTAATAATGTATTAATGTTATCAATTGATTAATTATTATTAATCATGTATCAATGATATCAATTGATTAATTAGGGGTCTTTAATGATGTATCAATTGATTAATTATGAATTAGTAAATTTAATTAAAATTTTCTAATTAGTCTACAAACACATGGTAATAATGGCATTACCCACAAACACATGATACCCTCATAACCTAGTATATCCATACCTTCTCTATCCATTACCTAGTTCTTGTTAAAGATGCCCTTAGTCTCCATTCTCAGTGGAGAAAATATGAATGCATGTTCAAAGCATTCATTTCTAAAATAGGAAGACTATATTCATTTCTTTGGACTAGAATGGACAGATGCAAAGATGAAATAGTTTCCCATTTCAGAATGAAACCTTATATTTTTGTGCCACTCATGGATGACTCAAATCAGAAATCAGTTACCCCGGGAATGTTTCTATTACTTGATCAAGTTTACTGCAGAGATCCAACTAGCTGTCGTGATCTGTTAACAAAGGGAGTACTATCTTCTGCTAAGATTCATGACATTGATCATATGGGCTTTCAGCCTTGTGCCAGATCTATCCAAATCGTCATAGATTTTTTGTAAATGAATGATGTGTACAAACAAGCCCTCATTTTGATGGTTATCCTAGGATATTGAAGCACTTGACAAGTATTTTGTTACCATAAAAAGTGTATGACGAGGTTATGCAAATATTTTACCTGTGGGCTGAGGATATTGAATCTAAGAGGGTGTACTACAATTCTAAGAGGGTGTACTACAATTTTTTTGTGATATGATATACACACAGTGCTTGATTCTGTAAATTTTGTGTGATTTCATGTGCAACACTTGCACTTTTAATTCATCCAATAGCATCCCATAATATTGTAAACAAGATACTTTGGACCTTTTGTGTTTATCTTGGAGCAGTTACAGTCAGCCAGTGGGAAAGTTATTTCCAGGAAAAGTAGCTACCTAGGTGGTCACAACTTAGAAAAACTGATACAGGCACCCTCGAACGAAACGGCCCGAATCGAACGCGCCCGGTCGGGCAACCTCGCATGGCGCGACACGACACGCGTGATCAAACAAATATGCCACAAGGGAGCAAACAACAAACGGGTTGCAAAAACACCAATGCAAGGCACTAACAACTCCATGACTTAGAAAAAGCGTACGGGCGCCCTCCGGCTCCCGACGACCCAAACCAAACACACTCGGTCGGGTGACCTCGCACAGCGTGCGCGCCCAACTGAATGATGCCACAAGGGAGGAAACAAAAAATGGGCCGCCCCAACGTGCATGAGGCACCTGGGCTGTCACAAGTAAGCAAAACTGATACGGGTGCCCTCGAATGGAATGGCCCGACCTGAACTCGCCCAGTCGGGCGACCGCGCACCCAACCGAACGATGCCACAAGGAAGCAAATGGAAAATGGGCTGCCTGAACGTGCACAAGGCACCCGGGTTGTCACAACTTAGAAAAACTGATACAGGTTCCCTCGAATGAAACGGCTTGACTCAAACGTGCCCAATCGGGCGACCTCACACGACACGACACAGTGCGCCCGACCGAACGAATATGCCACAAGGGAGAAAACATAAAACAAGCCACCCGAACATGCACAATGCACTCGAACAGTCATAACTTACCAAAACTGATACGGGTGCCCTCGAACAAAACAACCTGACCCGAACACGCCCGGTCGGGAGACCTCGCACGGTGCAACACTGCGTGCCCAACTGAATGAATATGCCATAAGGGAGCAAACAGAAAATGGGCCACCCAAACGTACTGCACAAGGCACCCAATCTGTGACAACTTAGAAAAACTGATACAGGCGCCCTCGAATGAAACGGCCTGACCCGAACGCACCCGGTCGGGCAACCTCACACGGCGCGACACGATGCGCCTGACTGAAAGAATATGCCACAAGGGAGAAAACAGCAAACAGGCTACCCGAACATGCACAAGGCACCTGGGCGGTCACAACTTAGCAAAACTGATACGGGTGCCCTCGAACAAAACGACTCAAACCGAATGCGCCCGGTCGGGCGACCTCACACAACGCGACACCGTGCACCCAACCGAACGATGCCACAAGGGAGAAAATGGAAAACATGCCGCCTGAATTTGCACAAGGCACTCGGGCTTTCACAACTTAGCAAAACTGATACGGGCGCCCTTGAACGAAACGACCCGACCCGAACGCGCCCGATCAGGCGACCTCACACAACGCGACACAACGCACCTGACCGAATGAATATGCCACAAGCGAGCAAACAAAAAATGGGTTGCCCGAACATGCACAAGGGACCCGAGCAGTCACAACTCAGTAAAACTGTTATGGGCGCCCTCGAACAAAACGGCTCGAACCGAACGTGCCCAGGTATGATATGAGAGAAGGAAGCAATTGGAAAAATTGAGATCAAAAGAAGTGGAGTTATAAGCCAAAAAGCAACTTGCCCCAGAGATGGATAAGATAAAACTTGACAACATATTGGTCAATTTCCTTGACCCTTTATTGGTTGTTCAGAAGGAGTATGAATAGTACACCACCGTTAATTATATCAAGGTAACCGACCCCTAGCAGATCAAGGGCTACAAGTTGTAGTTTTCGTCTGAACATCAACATACCGCATCCATGCTTACAACAAGAAGCCTTCTCACATTCATGATCTGATTATATAGTGAATTAGACAGAATTAAGAAAACAATTACTTCTTCAAAGCTAATTCGAATTTGGAGGGCTTAGGGGATTGGGGGTTAAGGGTTAGGGGTTTATAGGTTTAATATGGTTTAGGGGGTTAAATGGGTTAGGGGTTAAGGGGTTATAGCTTTAGGGTTTAGGGGGTTAAATGGGTTAGGGGTTTAGAGGTTTATGGTTTAGGGGGTTAAATGGGTTAAGGGTTTAGGGGGTTAGCCATTGCTTTACATTTATTGATGAAAATGTCTATTGCAATCAAATTACCAAATGTATGTTCAATCTCCAGTTTCAAACTCAGCCACAATGTTGTCACACAATTTAAGTCTGGAGAATGGCCATCTGATGAATCCTTAATAACCAGACTGCGCCTCATAACTACTCTAGAAAATCTTAAGTTCGAGTGTCCCACAATCATGAGAAATTTGGCTCTTGTACTCTTGCTCCACCTGACTATGCCCTAGAAATACCCTTGTTTATTGCAAAAACATCCTAATGTTGTCAACCTTGTCCCTTAATATACCAAGGAAACATATGTACTGACTGAGAGGAATGGAAAGCACTACAAAGTTGAAGAGAGTACAAAAGACTAAGATGGTTTAAAGGATAAGCTTGAATTAGAATGTAGCAGTGTTGAAACAACTAAAAGTTGTCCCAAACAAATATTTGATAATGCGAAACCTTCTTCTGTACCAGTCAAGTAAGACTACATTCATGTGAGAGAAAGAAGAGGCCAAACGACTGATAGGCATAGCCTGGAAAAATATAGGGTATGGTTCCCTCTTTTCGATGAAATATTTGATCTACATTTTGTCTATCAAAGATTAACCATTTTAACCTTGCCAACAAGGAAAAATTAACCCAATCGTAGGTCCCAATATGTAATGATATATATTAACTCTAGATATATATGAGAAGGAATAATTATAAAGACATAGATTGATAGATCAAGTGGCGAGACAAGGGGAGTCACAAGGGAGAGATGGAGATAAACTAAAGGAGAGGGGAGAGAAGGAATGGATCGGCTGAGAGAGAGAGAGGGAGAGGAGTGAGAAAGGTAGAGAAGGGTAAGAGAGGGAGATAGTGACAACATAAGAAGATTACCCTAGAGATGGATAAGATAAAACTTGACAACATATTGGTCAATTTCCTTGACCCTTTATTGGTTATTCAAAAGGAGTATGAATACACAAATATCGTTAATACCAAGGTAACCGGCCCCTAGCATATCAAGTGGTTAAGGTGTTTAGGGGTTAGATGTTTGGGGTTTAGGGGGTTAAATCATGGCTTAGGTTTAATGCATGCACGCATCTGACTGAACGATGCCACAAGGGATAAAACAGTAAATGGGCCGCCCGAATATGCACAAGGCACTCGGGTGGTCACAACTTAGCAAAACTGATACGGGCACCCTCGAACGAAATGGCCCGAACCAAATGCACCCGGTCAGGCGACCTCGCACTGCGCGACACGACGCGCCCAACCGAATAATGCCACAAGGGAGAAAATGGAAAACAGGTTGCTCGAATGTGCACAAGGCACCCGGGCGGTCACAACTTAGCAAAACTTATACGTGCACCCTTGAAAAAAACGGCCCAACCCGAACCCGCCCGGTTGGGCGACCTCGCACGGCGCGACACGACGCGCCCAACTGAACAATGCCACAAGGGAGAAAATGGAAAACGGGCCGCTCAAACGTGCACAAGGCACCTGAGCGGTCACAACCTAGCAAAACTGATACGAGAACCCTCGAATGAAACGGCCCGACCCAAACGCGCCCGGTCGGGCGACCTCACACAGCGTGACACGACACGCTTGACTGAATGAATATGCCACAAGGGGGAAAAGAAAAAATGGGCCGCTCGAATGTGCAGAAGGCACCCGAGCGATCACAACTTAGCAAAACTAATACAGGTGCCCTCGAACAAAACGACCCAACCCGAACACGTCTGGTCGGGCAACCTCACATGGCACGACACGGCATGCCCGACCGAATGATGCCACAAGGGAGAAAATGGAAAACAGGGCGCCTGAACGTGCACACGACACTTGGGCAGTCACAACTTAGAAAAACTGATATGGGCGCCCTTGAATGAAACAACCTGACCAGAATGTGCCCAGTCGGGCGACCACGCATGGCGCGACACGATGCGCCCGACCGAACGATGCCACAAGGGAGAAAAGAGAAAATGGGCTGCCCGAACATGCACAAGGCACCCTGGTGATCATAACCTAGCAAAACTAATACAGGCGCCCTTGAATGAAACGGCCCGAACCAAATGCACCCGGTCGGGCAACCTCACACGGCGCGACACCGCGCGCCCAACCGAATGATGCCACAAGGGAGAAAATGGAAAATGGGCCACCTGAACATGCACAAGGCACCCGAGCAGTCAATACTTAGCAAAACTGATACGGGCGCCCTCGAAGAAAATGACCCGAACCGAACGCGCTCTATCGGGCGACCTCACACGACGTGACACGGTGCGCCCGACCGAACGATGCCACAAGGGAGCAAACAGAAAACAGGCCGCCTGAAATTGCACAAGGCACCCGGGCGGTCACAAATTAGAAAAACTGATATGGGCACCCTCGAACGAAACGGCCCGACCCGAACGCGCCCGGTCGGGCGACCTCACACAGCGCGACACAACACGCCTGACTGAATGAATATGCCACAAGGGAGAAAACAGAAAACAAGACACCTGAACGTGCACAAGGCACCCAGGTGGTCACAACTTAGAAAAACTAATACAGGCAACCTTGAACAAAATGGCCCGACCTGAATGCGCCCAGTCGGGGCAGCTCACATGGCGTGACACAGTGCGTCCGACCGAACGATGCCATAAGGGAACAGACAGAAAAGGGGTCGCCCGAACGTGCACAAGGTACTCGGGTGGTCACAACTTAGCAAAACTGATACGGGTGCCCTTGAATGAAACAACCCGAATCGAACGCGCTTGGTCGGGCGACCTTGTATGGCACGCCCAAACGAACGATGCCATAAGAGAGAAAATGACAAACGGGATGCCCAAACGTGCACAAGGCACCCGGGCGGTCACAAGTTAGCAAAATGGATATGGATGCCCTCGAACAAAACGGCCCGAACCGAACGCGCCCGGTTGGGTGACCTCGCACGGCACGACACGAGGCGCCCGACCGAACGATGCCACAAGGGAGAAAACGGTAAATGGGCTGCTCGAACATGCACAAGGCACCCAGGCGGTCACTGGTTAACAAATTTGATACAGGCGCCCTCGAACAAAACGGCCCGAATTGAACATGCACGGTTTGGCGACCTCGCACAGCGCGACATGGCGCGCCCGACCGAACGATGCCACAAGGGAGAAAATGGAAAATGGGCCGCTCGAATGTGCACAAGGCACCCGAGTGATCACAACTTAGCAAAACTGATACGGGAGCCCTCGAACGAAATGACTCGACCTGAATGCACCCGTTCGGGCAACCTCACACGGCGCGACATGATGCGCCTGAACGAACGAATATGCCACAAGGGAGCAAACAACAAATGGGCCGTCTGAACATGCACAAGGCACCTGGGTGGTCACAACTTAGCAAAACCGATATAGGCACCCTTGAACAAAACAACCCGACCCGAACGCGCCCGGTCGAGCAACCTCACATGGCGCGAAACGACGCGCCCGACCGAACGATGCCACAAGGGAGAAAATGGAAAACGGGCTGCCTGAACGTGCACACAGCACTCGGGTGGTCACAACTTAGAAAAATTGATACGAGTGCCCTCGAATGAAACGACATGACCTGAACGCGCTTGGTCGAGCGACCTCGCATGGGGCGACACGATGCGCTCGACCGAACGATGCCACAAGGGAGAAAATAGAAAATGGGCCACTCGAACATGCACAAGGCACCCAGGCAGTCACAACTCAGCAAAAATGATACGATCACCCTCAAACAAAATGGTCCGAACCGAATGCGCCCGATCGGGCGACATCGCAAGGCGTGCCCAACCGAACGATGCCACAAGGGAGCAAATGGAAAATGGGCCGCCCAAACTTGCACATGCTCCCGGGCAGTCACAACTTAGAAAAACTAATACGGACACCCTCGAACAAAATGGCCCGACCCGAACGCGCCCGGTCGAGCGACCTCACATGGCATGACACGACGCGCATGACCAAATGAATATGCCACAAGGGAAAAAATAGAAAACGGTCTGCCCGAAAGTGCATAAGGCACCTAGGCGGTCACAACTTAGTAAAACTTATATGGGCACCCTCGAACAAAATGGCCCAACCCAAACGCGCCCGGTCGGGCCACCTCACATGGCATGACACGGTGCACCTGACCGAACAATGCCACAAGGGAGCAAACAGCAAACGGGCCACCTGAATGTGCACAAGGCACTCGAGCGGTCACAAATTAGCAAAAATGATACAGATGCCCTCAAATGAAACGGCCCGAAATGAATGTGCCCGGTCGGGCGACCTCGCATTGCGCGACACGGTGTGCCCGACCGAACGATGCCACAAGGGAGAAAACGAAAAATGGGCTGCCCAAACGTGCACAAGGCACCTGTGTGGTCACAAGTTATCAAAATTGATACGGGCGCCCTCGAACAAAACGACCTGAACCGAACGCACCCAGTTGGGCGACCTCACACGGTGCGACACAGCGCGCACGACCAAACGATGCCATAAGGGATAAAATGGAAAACAGGCTGCCCGAACGTGCACAATGCACCCGAGCGTTCACAACTTAGCAAAACTGATACGAGAGCCCTCGAACAAAACGACCCGACCTGAACGCACCCGGTCAGGCGACCTCACATGGCGTGACATGACGTGCCTGACCAAATGAATATGACACAAGGGAGCAAACAGCAAACGGGCCGCCCAAACGTGCACAAGGCACCCGGGTGATCACAACTTTGCAAAACTGATACAGGTGCCCTTGAACAAAACAGCCCGACCTAAACGCGCCTGGTCGGGCGACCTCACATGGCGTGACACGGCGTGCTCGACCAAACAATGCCACAAGGGAGAAAATGGAAAATGGGCCGCCCTAATGTGCACATGGCACTTGGGAGGTCACAACTTAGCAAAACTGATACGGGCGCCCTCGAATGAAACGACCTGACCCGAACGCGCCCGGTCGGGCAACCTCGCACGACGTGACACGATGCGTCTAACCGAACAATGCCACAAGGGATCAAACAGCAAATGGGCCGCTTGAACGTGCACAAGGCACCCTAGCGATCACAGCCTAGAAAAACTAATACGGGTGCCCTTGAATGAAACGGCTCGAACCGAATGCGCCTGGTCAGGCGACCTCACACGGTGCGACACCGTGCGCCCGACCGAACGATGCCACAAAGGAGCAAATAGAAAATGGCCTGCCCAAACGTGCACAAGGCACCGGGCGGTCACAACTTAGCAAAACTGATATGGGCGCCCTCCAACAAAATGGCCCGACCTGAACGCGCCTAGTTGGGCGACCTCACATGGCGCGACACGAAGCGCTTGACCGAATGAATATGCCACAAGGGAGAAAATGGAAAATGGGCCTATGGTGTATGACTGCGGGTGTTTTGTGGTCAGTAGGCCTAGTTGATTCACAACCTCTGCTGAAATGAGGTTCTTTTGGTTCTTGTTTTCGACAATATTGAACTACAGTGGAAAACTCTTCACCCACATCTATGAGTGGAAGAGGCGAACCCCCTCCTCTGGATCTTCGGGCTCATCCTTATGGATCTTGGTGGTGGTAATAGTGGCACTGGGCTCTGCATCAATCATATGCTTCCCTTTTTCATTCCCCTTATCGGGTTCTGACTTAGAATCAGAGCCTGCATCTTGTTAGCACTCATTTTTTCACCCTCAAAATTTGTCTTTCATGATCATTTTTTGGCTATGATTCCTTATGCCTTCACTATATTCACCATTTTCTGTCGTTATCATATACCTCGATTTTTCTAAAAAGCTTTAAATTACCCCAATCTGGCCATTTACATGCTAAAATATATGAAATCATATTTTTCCTAAACTACCTTAATGATTGTCCTATCTATTTCCCTCTTTTGCCATTTTTGTAAAAAATCTCAAAATGCCCTAATCCTATTGTATTCTAGCTTATTTTATTGGCAAATAAAAAATTTGATATCAATTTTATATTTAAAATAAAATTGTTTATATTTCTAATAAAATTGTGGGTTTTTTACTCCGTCGAGCCCCCGGCTCAGCCCAAGCACCTACACTAATCACCACAGGACCGAGGCCGAGAACCACAAGCTAAACCACAACCAAATCCAAGTCATGAGGGGAGGGGCCCAGCATATGCGCTGAGTCCCAATTGATTGTATGAGTGTGCATAGCCTTTGGCTCGTAGTCGAAACATGTAAAACCTCAACACGTATATAAACACCAATATTTCTTATACACCCGATGAATGTGGGATTATCCCACTGAACAGAAGAATATAAAAATGGAAAACAGCAGGCACTGGTCATCGCAAGTATGATCTCTCGGCGTCCTCATCACTGTTAACACCGAGGTCAACCAAGCCCTTCTTCATGATGTGTCCAGTGCCCTTCTTGACGACCTGTTGAGCTAGCCAATAATATTAACAACAAATAAATATCAGAGGTTTGAACCTTGTTTTCAGAGCTCAATTCTATTTTTTTATCAAGGACAACATGTTAAATTCTAACAATGTTAAATGCATTTTGTTCATTTCCTCTTAAAAAAAAACACCATTTCTTCTTTCACCCGTTTTTCTTTTGTTTTTGCAGCACGCAGGGGACAAACGAAAGGGACACTCAATTGAATTGCAGGAGAATCGGTTTCAGTCTTTGATTGAACGATTTGCTAGGTATTGATATGTTAATTTAATAATTGAAATGAATTTTACCTATTTCCTGTTTAAACAACATCATTATATGTCCTTCCTCACAAGTGGTGATTGGCAGTGTAACTCTGTAACATGTTCGGATTTTATAACATGCAGTCTTCATTCTTGCCATCTCCATATTTTCTATTTAGCGGGTTGAAGTGGTTTTTCACTCGGCACAATGAAATCTATCTCTGCACTCAAAGTAGTTGGTTTTCAAATCAATTCGAAATCCTAAATGTTGAGTGCAAAGGAAGTCTGAAAAGCCCAAAGCAATGTGACTGCACAGTAATAGCGACCTGCCAACTTTAGAAATCTCTGTCAGTGGAATCCAATTAGTTGTTCATTTATGCTCGGAATCAATAGACTGAACCAATGAATAAAATGTATATATAACAAACCTATAATTATCTCAATTTTAAATGTGTGATCTTCATCTTTTATCTTTTATTTCACTAAATCTATATTATAATGCTTCACATGAACTGGAATTTTCTCAAACCGTCGCAAGAGCGACACTTTGCCACCAACCGTCGCAATAGTGATGCGTTCCTCTAAACGTCGCAATAATGACACCTTCCTCTAAATGTCGCAATAGCGAACCCTTGTCTCTGTAACGTCGCAAGAGCAACATGTTTCCACAAACCGTCGCAATAATGACGCCTTCCTCAAAACGTCGCAATTGTGACACCTTGTTAAAGTGTCGCAATAATGACATATTTAAGCTATCCATCGCAATTACGATGCTTTTTTACAAATGTCGCAAGACCGACACTTACCTATAAGTGTCGCAATACCGACACTTGTCTCCAAACGTCGGTATAGCGACACTTTGTGGCAGGATTTGAAAATTTGATAAAATTTGGGGACACTTCCGACATTTCATCAAAAATGTCGAAACTAAAGTGTCGGAATTTCCACCAAATGTACTAGTGATGTATTTTCTATACTTCAATCATCATAGCACTAAATCATGCACTGTTTCACTAATTTCATACAGGTGACTGGTTAGGGCACCAAATTTTGTTGTAACGTCCCTCAAATAGTCACTAAATCAACCCTTCAATTATGCGGCATACCCTTGAAATAAACTAGACCCAATACCTAGAAAGAATGGAGAAATAAAATACCTTTTGTTGCTTGCTAGGATCTCAATATTGAATTTATTATATCTATGTAATTTCGGATCTCCAAGGTCTAAAATTTCTTCCTGTGGTATCCTTCTAAGTCTTCTTTCCAACCCCATAGGTCTAATTAAGATTGAATTATTCAAGAAAAATTTATGCCCAACCTCCCACGATGACCTGATTATAGACTAGTTCAGTAGAGTGAACTTGTACAAAGTGCCATGCGTCACTGTATCAACCTTTGGCCCTAAAAACAATACCCAAAAAACTAGTTTCCATCCTCTTTATTTTACTTTTTATTAAATTTGAATCCAATGCCCAGAGAGAAAGTTATTACGATTTTCCCAAGGTCACATGTTTGACATGGAATTCGGGAGCCTCAAAAAACCATAACTTCCTCAGATAATATCTCTGAAAATATAGCGAACCAAGATATTAAATTCAGTCGCAAGGTTCATCAGGATTTCGGTTCAAATGGGTTTTTTTCACCTTCTGAACCTTCATAGAAACAAAGTTATAGCAAAAATACCACGATGACTTGTTTTGGATGATATATGCGATTTATTTTTATAGAGCTGAGAGGGGCTTCTATAGTGAACATTGAAGGAGAAATTTAGGATTTAAAAAAATTATTAATTGTTAATTCTAATGTATAGTATTTTATATTTTTTTTCTTATGCCCTAAGAAGGATTTTCTACCTAAAAGAATAGGCTTTTTAACGAAATGTAGGAGTTATATGGGTTCATAGTGGATTTAAGCCCTTTATTAAGATAGTGTTGCCACAAAGTATGGCAAGAAGCCCTTAATATTAATCTTAGGTTCCTACAACTAATGGAAATGTGCCAAGACACATTTTTCTAGGGTTTAAGCCCACCAACTGGGGTTTTTACCTTCAAACTCACTTATCTCTCTAACCATGAGGAACCACGTGGCGTACCACATACCACCGAAAATATCTCTTCGAGGAGAATCCAATGACATGGATATCCCAGCCAAACTCTATGATTTAACCCTTAAAAAACCTAAAAAAAGTCGAGGGACATCCTCAGTCCAGAAAACCCAAACCCTAGGACTTGGGTTTTCAACCGTCCAACAATGTCGCTATCATCTAGATGTAATCTGACAATTACTAAGAAGCATTCATTATCCATTTTACATCAATGACTGGTGTTTTGGGTCAAATTCAAACCCAGTCAACTTGATGGGTTGACATCAATAACAACACCATCCAGCAATCTCCCCCTCTTTCATTTATGGAAGCATACATATTCCTCCTACGAATACAAATCTCCTTAACTTCATGCCTTACCAACTTCTCAATATTTCAATCTCTTTCTCATCTTTTCTCTCCCCCTTTGACATCAATGGCAAAGGGTTACTTCCCCCCTAAGAATTTTCTTCCTTCATGTGGAATTGTTATCTGCCTTCCCCCCCTAATGAGAAGCCTTCTTGTAATAATCTGTTAATGGTGATCCTTGTGGACCTGTAATCTACATGTGCTCCCCTTGAAAATAAACCTTCCTCTGGAAATCTATGAAAACATGTAAGCTTTTAACTATTTTTCTCCCCCTGAACTTGTTATGGATTTGACACATTTGTCCTGAAGCTGCCATTATATCCATGTTGCTTGTCTGTCAATGGTAGACCTATGCCACATACTACTGTATAAACTCCCCCTCTTTAAAATTCAAGGATTCGACGAGCCATATTGTTCAAAATAGTGTATCGTTTAACAAACCATCTTGAATTGAGTCATTATCTGAAGTAATTGTTTTCCTCTAAGATGATTCTAGGTCAATTAATTATGCCAGTGCATCTAAAATAAATTTTTTTTTTTTAAAAGGGGTTTTTTGGATGATCGATGTATTGAGAAAATAACAAGGATATATTCTAAACTTTTTATAGTATTAAGTATTAAGAAAAGTGTTGTTTCTTTACATCAAAACAATGATTTGATTTCACATATGTGAAGGCAAAAACTGTAAGAAAATATGATCAACTAAATATCCAAATTGAATGTTTAGTTTATCACAAGTATGAAAGGCAGACAAACAATGTTTTCATATTAACAAAATATATTTAACATTATGAAGATTTTTGACAAGTAATTGATATTAAGGGACTTATGCAGACATATAGTCTAATAAAAGGATCTAACATAGACTGAAACACAATTTTCTCTTACCTACTTATCTTCATAAAAATAAAATATATGAAGAAAACATAATGGAATGAATACTGAAAAAAACTTACAAGGAGAAAAATTGATTGAAATAAATCCAAAATGATTTTATTAAACATCAAAGATCAAAAATTCATACAATTTTTCTTACAAGTTGTTACACAGTAATTTGTCATTGTCCCTGCAATTCCCCATCCCGCACAATTGTAGGGCTCACTCCGTGACCTGTGAGCAATGACATGACTTGAAACCACTTTCATGACATTCCTCCGAACATGAGATTTCATTGCCCTGAAGACAACTCCTTGTGAAAAACCCTAAAAATGACCCTTTTTGCGTTGGCGCGGGAAGCCAGTTCAGTACCTGCACCAATGGGGGAAATCCTTCAAAAAGGGAGCGCAAATTGGAGCTCTGTCTCAGA